>MCJB01035361.1:10811-81506 GCA_002018475.1 Nicotiana obtusifolia | reverse complement strand
GTTTATTTTGTAAAATCAAGTGTTTTGAAAATGTTTCAATGTTAATTTGAAAACGTTTTTAAACTTTGAGCCAAGTTCTTAAAAACAAGAGTTGATTCAAGATAACATTAAAACTCAGACAATCGATTGTCACCAGTTGACAATCGATTGTTGGCCTGGTTCCAACATCGATTCGATTAATAATTGGTTTATTTTGTAAAATCAAGTGTTTTGAAAATGTTTCAATGTTAATTTGAAAACGTTTTTAAACTTTGAGCCAAGTTCTTAAAAACGAGAGTTGATTCAAGATAACATTAAAACTCAAAACAAAATTAAGACTAAAAGACGACGTCTTCGGTCTTCAATCTTTTTGCTTCATCAACTTGTTCCATTCATTGACTTGCATTCCAGCATCTTAAAAGCTTGACTTGTAGTCACAACAAAGTCCATAGCAATCTCGGCATTTCGTCAATGATGGTTTGTCGATTATCCAAACCTACAACAAGACACAAAGTTATTAGTTAAGGTTTCATGAATGCATTTTCCAATAGAACTTAAAGGATATCTTAGAGCATTCGAGAAAACCCATCTCAAGAAGACAAGTCAGGAAGAAAAGAAGAAAACGGTTGCATTCAAATCTACAACTGAAGGACTTGAAAATGATATTGATGACGATCCAGAAGCCCTTGAAGAAGAAGTTGCTATGGTATCAAGAAACAAGGATGGGCTAATGAGAAGGTATAGAAATACAAGAAGGGAAGGATGCCATCTAGGCGAACCAGGCAATACAATAACAAGACAAGAATGATGGGAAGTGTTATGAGTGTGGAAGGTACGGGCATGTTCAAGCTAAATGCCCAGATCTTAAAAGAAAAGTCTCCAGAGGTCAGCAAAAACAAATCTTTAGGAAGTTGGAGTGACGAAGATAGTTCAGAAAACGAAGAAATAGCAAATCTATGCTTTATGACCATCATGGAAAATGACATGAACAAATACTCTGGCCGCTGAACTGATAAAGATACATCAGACGTTGAATGCAAGAAAAATACTGAAAACTGTTTCATGGCACGAGGTGAAACAAGCGAGGTAAGATCTTATAATTGTGATAGAAGTAATGAATTGCAGGACATTCTTGACCTTACTCTAAAAGAGTTTCAAAAAGTGTTGAATGAATTAAGGAGACTCAATAGAGAAAACAAAGACTGGGAACTTAAGCTTGAAGTTTGTGAAATCGAAAGAGATGTATTTCAAGATGAAGTTCAGGAATTGCAAATGCAACTAAAAGGCATGCGCAAATCCACCCGTCACAGTTCAGTCAAGTCTAACCAGGAGACTTACAAGTCCACTAAAAAAGAACTGGCTAGAGTTGAGTTCACAAGTATTAACACAAGTGGTAGATCAAAAACTGGATCAACCACTATGTGTCATTACTATAGCAAAATTGGACTCAAATATTCCTTTTGTCGATTTCGTAAATCTAATGTTTCATGGTGGATTTGGAAACCCAAAAACAATCCTAATCCTAGTAGAACTAACCAACAAGGACCCGAGCAAGCTTGGGTACCTAAAAGAAGGTGACAATTTTATTTTGCAAGAACACCACAGAAAGAGCTGCAAAGGAAAATGGTATTTAGACAGTGCGTGTTCCAATCACATGACGGGTGACAAAAATCTGTTCAAAGAAGTCGCAAAAATATATGGTGGAAATGTCGAATTTGGTGATGGTGCAAAAGGAAAGATAGTTGGTACCGGTACAGTTCCATTTGGAAATAATTGTGATATTACAAAGGTATATCTTGTAGATGGACTCAACTACAATCTTTTGAGCATAAGTCAGCTATGTGATTCGGGATATGAAGTAAAATTCAAGAAAACAGGATGTGCCATTGAGGATGAAACAAGTAAAATTATTCTTCCAGGAAAAAGGTATGGAAATGTTTATATTCTTGGTGGCATTGAAAATCAAGACGGTCACATTTGTCTAGCATCTATTTCTGACGATCCATGGCTTTGGCATAAAAAACTTGGTCACGCAAGCGTGCATCTCATTGAAAAACTGTCCAAGCATGATTTAGTTATTGGTCTTCCTAAACTCAACTTTTCTAGAAATTATGTATGTGATGCGTGTCAGATTGGTAAACAAACTAGAAACTCTTAAAATCAAGGATAATTGTGTCCACTACCAAGCCATTGCAATTACTTCATATGGACCTATTTTGACCAACTAAAACTGCCAGCATTGGAGGTAAACATTATGCTTTTGTTATTGTTGATGACCACCCACATTTTACATGGGTAATTTTCTTATCTCATAAAGATGAAGCTCTGAAAGTTTTTGAGATTTCTAAAAAAGAATTGAAAGGGAAAAGGGGATCTGATCACAACCATCCAAATCGATTATGGAGGAGAGTTTGAAAGCAGATCCTTTGAAGAATTCTATAATAATCAAGGGTATACACATAACTTCTCATCCCCAAGATCACTTCAACAAAATGGAGTAGTTGAACGCAAGAATAGAACTCTATAAAATATGGCAAGAACAATGATATTAGAACATTCACTGCCAAATCACTTCTGGGCAGAAGCAGTCAGTACAACATGTCATATTCTTAACAGGTGCCTCATAAGACCTATTTTGAAGAAGACACCAAATGAATTATGGAAAGATAAGAAGCCAAATATTGGCTACTTTCCCCCGTTCGGAAGTAAGTGTTTCATTCATAACAATGGTAAGGATAACCTTGAAAAATTTGATCCAAATTCTTACAATTCCAGGGGATTTGCTAGCATGAGTTATATTTCTGTGAAGGGTGCCTGGGTTAGGAAACAAGAAGGTGAAACCAAGAATGTCCCCTCTGATTCCAAGGCAAAAGCTCTTGCGTCTCACCCCAGTACAAGTGATTCTGACCTCTCAGAAAAGCTTGTCTCCATCAATGAAACACTGTCTGTCATCAAGAACTTTGTAACCTCTATGCAAAGCCAGATTGAAGATGTCCATGGAACGGCAAAGGAGACAAGGTCCGACGTGTCCAAGATTCAAGTGCAGATTCTCAAGACTGCAGAAAAAGCAGTATGGGCCTTCAAAGAGATGCATGACAGAATTGATGGGGTCTATGTCATTGTGAATGCTAGCTTTGATCGCCTCAAGGAGGCAGTTTGCAAAATTCTTACCTACTTTCTGCGTCGCTGATCTTTGGTTGTTTAAGACAATTTTCTTTTTGCATTATTTTTGCAACTGATATTTCAGTCATTGGGTGTACTCTTAGGATAAATACTTTTTATATCCCTGCTTTTATTTTGTTTTTGTTGATGACAAAGGGGGAGAAATAGCAAGCAAGCTTAAGACCTGCGTTTCTATGTATTCCCTGCTTCTATTTTCTTTGTTTTGTGCTATGTGTTCAATTTGCAGGTACATTATACGGTATACAATTGAAGGGGAGGCGACTACAAATGAGGGGAATGAGGCACAACAGAATGTCTAACTACGGGGAAGTCGACTAGACACATCTACCAAGAAACACGAATTAAAGGAGAGTTGACTACAACACACTCAAGGTGGCTGATCAATAGGGAAGTATTTTCATTGTTATTTTGTCATCATCAAAAAGGGGGAGATTGTTAGATCTTAGTAAATTTCAATGATGCAAAATAACCAATTTCTCCATATGTGCAGGAAATGATTCTAGGCAATAAGATGGAGAAATGAATCCAAAGAAAAAGAAAAGACAAGCGGACAAATCAATCAAAGAAGATGAAAAAATCAATTAAAAGAGATATATAGGAATGATCTAAATCAAAAGAGATTATGGGCACGAAATCATCCGCTAAAGATTCTCCCACTTAATGACGTCAATCGAAGGCATCAATCAAGGGATTTGGCAATGAAAATAATCTCTCATTTAAAGAAGAAATCACTCATGCCCGCGAGTCAAGACAAGTCAGCAGAAGAATAAATCTCGGAAAGAATCAATCTACGAATCCGTCTAAATACAACTCCATTGAGTTCGCAATCTCTCAAAAAGATGTACAAGACTTGAAGATCTCGAGAAGTATAAATACCTACTGCACTAGCTTTGGAATGACATACTTTGATCAAACCAACTTCAATCTCTTTGTTCTACTTCAAACAAAACACTATAGTCTGCTTTAGATTCCTTGTGTAACAAAGAAGAGAGGAGAGAGAGAAAAGAACATTGGTGAGGCAATGTATCAATTATAGAGAGAAGAACGAGTGACATAAGTTGTTGGTGTATAACAACATCAATTCATCTGTACTAAGCCACTTCATATTTGAAAGGGATCACACTTGCAACTCAAGAGGACTGGCGCAAGATTCACTCTGAATCCGAGTCAGTATAAAAATATACTGCGTTATTTGCTTTCTGCAATTTATCTTTATCTATTCCTGAAAAGTCCAATCGACTAAAACTCAAATTAGTCGACTACCTCAAAAAGAAAAGAAAAATTACAAATTTACACTTTCAAATTTAAAGTATACATTTAACTTATAATGTTTTTTCTTTTTTTCTTTTTTTCTTTTTAATATCTTGTGCTTAAAAATTAGCACTTTCTTTACATGTAGGTTTACTATTACATCGCTGTATTTATTTTGTGTGCCCTAGTCAAGTTTGATATCCCGTGGTCCATATCTATGAAGGATCAGCTAGAGTGAATTTGACATAGAAAAATAATTAAATTACTAGGGAAGGTAGATTTTCTTTTGTGCTGAAGCTATGTAAAACTGTGCAATAGAGTTAGTTTTCGCAAATTAGTGATATTTTAAAAGCTTATGATTGAAACGTTGAAATTTAACTATTAAAGATTAAAATAATATGCTTTGTGAAGTAGTTGGTTTGACAGCTACTTTAGATTACGACGCTAATATGCTCGGTGAAGTATCGGTTTTACCCTCATTTTTGATCTTCTAGCTATAGCTCAATTAGGTTTTACTGTCCTAACGAAGATGTTTTCTTTTCATCATAATCATTTAACAGTCCAAATAATTACCTAAATGAATACATTGCAGCATTCATCTAGATAAATGACTTACAAGCTACAAATTATTACTTTTATATTTTTCATTAATAATTTCCTAAGTGGACTGTCACGACCCAAAATCCCAACCCGGTCGTGATGGCGCTTTTCATGAAGACAAGGCCAGCCAAACCAACTAAACTTCGCTCAAACAGTTAAATAATACGAAAATAATATAAGTAAGGTTAAATAACAGTAATTTGCGGAAAAATATAGTAAATCATCCCGACTACAGCCCTCAGATCGGGGCGTTACGAAGTCATGAGCCACTAATGAAATCCTAATAATAAAATTATTACAATATCTTTGGCACAATTGTTTGAAGAAAGTGGAAACAACAAAAATAAAGAGATACGGGCTGCGAACACCAACAGCTACCTCGTAATCTTTGAATCATCACCCTGACAATAGTAGTAGTCAGTACCTCGGGGTGGAACTGATAATGCCTGAATCTGCACACAGGGTGCAGGGAGTAATGTGAGTACTTCCAACTCAGTGAGTAATAAATATAAATAATGACTGAAAGTAAGAAACACATAAGACTTAAAGCAATCCACGATGGAATAGTAAAAACATGTAACATCTCAAATAGATAACGTGAAGTAAATGGAAACAACACCAACACAACCAAAAATGCAATGCAAATTCAATGCAATGCAATGCAAGTCATGACTATCGTGGCGGACGTGCCACCCGTTCCCTGGGTACCCGGCGCTTACTGTGGGGGGTTCAGTAGTGCAATATCTCATGACGGCGTGTCACCCGATCCATGCATGTCACATCTCGTAGCAGCGTGCCACCCGATCCATTTAAAGCATTTGAAATTATCATTTAAGTTTCAAACCGAGTTTATGAAATGAATCAATGCAGTAACAATACCCCTGAAGGGTTCACATAACCGGCGAGATGCCAAATAATACCCCTGAAGGGTTCACATAATCGGCGAGATGCCCAAATATGATGTAATAAACAATGACAGATAACCCTGAAGGTTCACATAATCGGCGAGATGCCCAAGTATGAAGATATCAATGAGTTTCAATCAATTACGTAGTAAAATAATCATTCGGGATGGACCAAGTCACAATCCCCAGCAGTAAACGACATAACATGGCACTACGATGTGCAATTCCGGGGTTTCGAACCCTCAGGACATCATTTACAAACATTACTCACCTCAAACCGGCTAAATCCTTAGCCCGCGATGCCTTTGCCCTTTGAATTGGCCTCCACGTGCGTCGAATCTATTCAAATTCAAAATAATTACGTCACATTATGCTATGGGGACAAAGCCCAAGCGAAAATAATCAAAATTACTAGGAAATCCCGAAATTAGCAAAACCCGAGCCCCGGGCCCACTTTTCAAAAATCAGAAATTATCACTTCAACGGGTTCCTTATCTCCTCACGAGTTCAACCATATAAAATTTGTCGAATTCCGACACCGGATCGACCTCTAACCCTCACACCTAAGCCTTAGGGTTTTCCACAATTTTTCTCAACTTAAACCACCAATTAATTGCTAAAAATAGTGATAAACTGAGGTAATTCCTCCAAAAATTGAGTTAGGAATACTTACCCCGATGTTTCTCTTGGAAACCCTCCAATAATTGCTTCAAAACTTGTTTCAATCCGAGTTCTATGGCCCCAAGTATGTTTAAGATGACAAAAACTCTTCCTTTAAGAATTTGTCCATGAAAATCTTCTTTGAATATAGTTTTGAGGTTGATTTATGGTGATTCTATGGTGTTTGGAAGTGTTCCTCTTCGTGGGTAACGAAAATGGGTCTTATAGAACAAGATGGGCATTGGGTTCTACTTAAAAAGTATCAAAAATCGAGTTAAAATACCCTCTTCAGGCATTGGGTTCTCGCCCCCAGTTTCTGCCTCAAAATGCGACATTCTGGGCCAAAAATGCGGTTCGCATGTCGATTCTGCTATCGCAGAATCGATATGTCTGCAGAATTTTTCCCCGACACGAAAATAGGCATAACTTCCTCATATGATGTCCGAATTGGACGATTATTTTTGCTATGGCTCCAAAATTTTGATACGGATCTAATGCTTCAATCAAAACTGAATTTGGAGTTCATTTGCATAATATGATACCTCTTATTCTTGAAGGCACGATATCAACACCTTCTTGAAATGCCAAAGTTAAACTCCATCAACCATCCAAAATCCATTCGAGACCCTCGGGACTTCAACCAAATACTCCAATATGTCCCATAACATTATTCAAACTTGTTCCAACCTTCGGAACGTTCAAATTAACATCATAACATCAAATTCTCATCGGATTCAAGCCTAAGGATCTCAAAATCTTCTAAATCGCTCTTTTGATCTAAACCCGACCAAACCACGTCCGAATGACCTGAAATTTTGCACACAAGTCATAAATCACATATCGAAGCTATAGCAACTTTCGGAATTCCATTCCGACCCTCGGATCAAAATCTCGCCTGTCAACCGGAAATCGCCAAAATTCTAACTTCACCAATTCAAGCCTAATTCTACACGGAACCTCCAAAACTAATTCCGATCACTCTCCTAAGTCATAAATCCTCTCCCGAAACTAACCGGATCATCGAAATTCACATCCGAGCCTTCTAACTCATAAGTCAACATACAGTTGACTTTTACAACTTAAGCCTCCTTGAAAGAGACTAAGTGTCTCATTTCTTACTGATTTCATTCCGAATGCAACTTACTCAATTAAATTACCTAAAACACAGATAATGAAATATAATGAGACAGAAAAGTGAGGAAGACGGAGTGGTAACCCACGAGACGACTGGCCGGGTCGTCACATGGACTCTCTTAAGTCATTATCATGCTTCATATACCTAGTGGTGCTTTAGTAAAGAATAACCTCTTTTTAGTCTTGTAATTTACTTTTATTTATTTATCCTTTTGGGGCAGCACCACAATGACAATGCCCCACATTTTAATGTGTGGGCTCTATTATTGGCTTTTCATTAATCTACTAGTAGTACAGTGGAGTTGTAATTAAGTTAGCAGTCAAGTCATATTTTTAGCGCTTGTTGATATCTTTTAGCTTTATTTCCATTTCTTTTTTTGGTTTATGCATAGGAAGATGGTCAGATAAATTGTTTATCGTTGTTGTAAGCAGAAGGATGATGATCCATTTAGTGCACTACAAAATTACTTGGGGAGTTGGGGTTATAGGAATGCCAGCAGCTAGTTTATTAATGAGGTAGAGTTGAAGAATTGTATGACAAAAAATTGAGGAATTGATGGAACTCATGGTCCTCATAATAATTTTGAATAAGTTGTTGTGAATCGATAAAAATTAGCCCTGTTCGCTAATTTGAGGTGATCAAATTTTGTTGAAACAAGACTTGGAGTGATTGAATTGTGGTTTCGTATTATTTGGCATTTAAGAAGACATTTAATAGTTTGAATTTGACTTGTATATTTTAAGTATCAAGAAAAATATAAGCATGTATTATTTTGCATGTTGTTACTTAAACTACTAATTCTTTGCTAGTTGCTACTAAGAGTTGATTAATATACTAGCAAGTTGCATATTTTTCAGCCATTCAAAAATACGAAAAGATTATGGGTGTTGTTCTTCACTAGGAAAAGCACACTCTTAGGAACTTTCTAAGAGTATTGAAGACAATGACATTTTTCTTTTCTTCTTTTGAATAAAGGTTTAAAGGTAATTTAATTTTAAAATATTAAATTTTTGTTTGTACGTTTTTTCCTCTCTCTTTCCTATATATATATATATATATATTAAAAGCACGAAGGCCCTTAACGAAATGCCGTTCGTCTTTTTTGCCCTTTAAAAATAGATTTCACATTAGGCAAAATATTAATTTAATTATGCTAATAATTAAGAGTTTAAAATCAACTAAAATCTTGCATATTAAATAGTTACATTTTTTGAACTACTATGAAGGAAATCTAAATATTTAGAACTTAAATATGAATTAAAATTTTACCTTATGGAGGTATAAGATAAACATAGTAATTAAGTAATATATAAAGCCCAACCTAGAAAATTTTGATAGCCTATACTTTATTTATGGTGTAAAATTGAGCGGTAAATAAAGAGTCGAAAGAATCAAATTAAAATTCACATTGATCTTGTTTATTATAGGTCCTATATAATTTTTCCTCCTTTATTTTGGACTATCGTTACCAAATCCATGATAACTACGAATAAGTTTATCAAAATTTTTATGTAAAGACTTTTGTGTGAAATGAGTAAGTAATAAATAATAGTAATTGACATTGAGTGTATTAAAAAAAGCATTTTCCTCTGTTACTCATTATAAATGTATTATCTAATACTCTAATCTGTTAATGAATATTTTCTCATCTGGTTTTGAATACCTCTCTTATTTTCACTTTATTTTACTTTAAATTCTTTAGCCTTTGTATTGTGTTTCTCAATTTTATTTAACCACCTAAGCTTTATATTGATATTTATTATTTTCAAAAACTTATATGTTAGTTTGATATTAACTTTTATTTTATAACTGAAGCATATTCTAATGATTTTTATTATGCAGTTTTTAAAAAAATTGTGCTCAGAGATTAAAAGTTTTAAATCAACTAAATTTTGTACATTTAAACCTTTTTTGGATTATATAAGTTCTATCTTTAATATCTTGTATAATATCAGTTGGTATTCCGACTTTTCTAAACTCTAAACCCAAGTTTTGAGATAATGCGGGAGAAATATATGGAAAAAAATTTAAAACATAAACATACAACTCACTATAATTGAAAAACAAGATAAAATACTTTTAACTTAATCATTTGAAAAAATGATAATATAATTATTTTTAAATATTTAAGACTTTTATTTCAGTTAAATTTTGATTATTAAATATTTATTTATTTGGAATATGGAGGAAATTCTAATATTTAAAATTTTAAATTCAATTAAGATTTTACCTTAAACAACTCAACTCATATCCTTATTTGAATTATGTAACATAATAATATCTTTCGTGTTAGTTTTTCTAATATTAGAACTTCAAAATGACAAAAAATTTATTTATTAATATTTTTTATGATATTTGAAAAATACACTCAGTAATTCAAATTATATTAATCATAGAATTAAACTAATTAATTTTATATAATTAAATTATCTTAGTAATGATAAAAAATAGAAATATAGAGAAAGATTTTTGTGAAAATTATATTTCATTCTCTGGTTATATACAAATACTACTAAATAATATTATTAGATAAAACTTAGCCCAATATTCATAGTTATATAATTTTTTTAAAGTTTTATATTATTGGTATAGGGTACAGGAGCGCGTACCCTAAGACTAGTTTCTTAATAGCTTCTATTCTTAAAATCTCATTCTTTTTTCTTAATGTGTATGCTTATTTCTATTAGCAATAGCATGAGTCTTTATCTTGCAATGGCCCACGATATCACTATACAAAAATAAGTTAAACGTAGTACAAAAATATTCGTATAATTAAATCACTTATAAAAAGTAATTATATACAAATTTCTTTTATAAACATCAAATATAACTTGGTAAAAATGTTAAGTCTCATGCTATTATAGATTAAATTACATGAACAGTGTAAAAATATGTCCATGGTCAGTAAATGTAACTTAGATTCATGAAAAAAAATATAGAAACGATGAATCCAGCAGGAAGGCTGCCCGTGTTCATTAATTACCATCTCGTTGTTCTTCATGTGCCATAACAAATAAGTAAGAACTTCCTATACATAGCTTGCAAATATGGTCCCTACATTTCTGTACTCTCTTCATTAATTGGGATATTACTCGTTCAGAGCAGACAAATAATTTAATCAGTTATTTTGGTTTCTAATTAATTTACTTTTGTCAAGTTGGTTTCATTTAGTGTTGGATGCAAAATTTGCAAATGCACCAATCGATAATTTTCTAGTATTAACCATGTGTACGTTGTGGTCAAAACATGCTTTCGATGTCACATTTAGGGTGCATGGTCATTTCGCCTCTTGACGAGTTGAGTCGACGGTCTTTTAAAAATAACCTCTCTATTTTCGTAAGGTTTATGTACACTTTATTTTTCTTAGACCTTACAATATTATGGAATTACACTGAATATATTATTGTTATATTGTACCAGTTGATTATTGCATGTTATTTTTTTCTTGAGAAAAAGCTTTTCTTTCTTTCTTGTTCTATTTTTTTCCTCTTTTTGAGAGAAATAGAGAATATTTTATTCATCGGAAGCCAATGAACCGCAAAGTTCTAATTTTCCAAAAAATCTCCTATATAATTATATCAATTGAAAACAAAATTTTATTATTCTTTTTACTATGACAAGATAGATCTAATGGTTGTTTGGTGGGAAAAAATTAAGAACTTGGATGCAAGCGACATGTGAATGAATAATTTTCCATCGGGAAAGAGGAAATAAAACCAATTTGTTTGTTGATTTGCTTTCTTTGAAGTCATTTCGCTTCTTCTTTTTTTTCGTGTAAGAAGGAGCATATTTTCTTCTTTTCCTGTTGTGTGTGCTTTTGAACACATACAAAGGGTACTATGTGGATACTTATTTTTTAAAGGATTGTTGTACAACTAGCCGGCCAAATTAAATATTTGCTTTTTTAGCGTATATACGTGAATTTTATATATATATATATATATATATATATATATATATATATATTTGTCAGTTATTTTCAGTTTAAGAGATTAGGAACTTGGATTGAAATTGTGATACAAAATAACTCAACAACAACAACAATGTATTGGTGAAAAAATAGTCTCGCAACGTGGACTTATGATATGTTGACAGGTGACATAAGAGTCAAAATAATAAAGAAAAATGAGGATTAGTGAAAGCAAGAGTAAAACACCCCATGCGATCGTCTACGAAGATACCGTGCTTGGTAGCTGGAAAAGAGGAAATAGGTGCGGAACGGATAGTCAAGGCCACAAAAATGGAAGGTTCATTAATAGTCACGAATATAAAAAAAAAATTAGCATAATTCATGATTATGTGTGATTGATTGTTATTACCGTAACCATTACGAATCACCCACGTAACGGGTAATCTATATAACAAATATTAGTAACGGGGAGAATTAAATAGGGCGAAATAATTAAAAATTGTACCCTTATATAGATTTCCTCACTATATCTTGTACCCCATCGAGAAGTTCACAAAGTTATACTATCAATTGTCTATATTTTACTCTGATGTTGGAAGATCATATTCTTTCCTATTGAAGGAAAAGTGAAGTAAAATTGGTTATTAGAAATCCGAATTATTCTTTTATTTGCTTTGACCACAAAATCTATTTAACAATAATAGATCCAGTGTAATCGCACAAGTGATGTTTGGGAAGAATAATGTGTACCATACGTTATCCCTACCTTTAATAAGACAAAAATATTATTTTCGAAAGACCCTAGACTCAGAAATGATACAAAATGACTCACTAACAACTAAACCACTCTTACCTCCGTTTACTAACAATTTTACATTGCCATTTTCAAAATACATGATGAAGATTAGTTAGAAAAATATTGGCAAATGTTATAACTTTTATATATTCCTAACTAATTTAAGTCTTTTGGAGTAGGTACAATCCTACATTGGTTCTAAGTAGGGATGATTCTTGTTCAAAACGTAGATGTTTTCTTTTATCGTTTTTGTTATTTTAGTAAATTCTAAAATAATTCGGTCCTTTTAGGTATATATTTTATCTAAATTAATTAGTATGTAACCTAATTTCCTTTACTAACTAGAAATTACTTTACTAATTTACATTTATATTCTTCATATAATTTCGAGTAAGATGTCTTGGTTCTATCAAATTTGCAAAAGCTTTCACTATCCGCTATCGTTCAACATCATTGAAGATCACTTTAGGCTTCATAAGCTCTACACAAACAAGTGTAAGTTGTCATAGGCGTAGAGTAATGAACAATATATCCAAATTAAATCACAATTCACAGCACAGGTCATGTATCTATAGTTTTCCTGTCATATTTCAAATAACTCTTTGTAGGAAGAATATATATCACTTCCCGGCCCTTCGTTATATACTATTACTTACTTTGCTTCCAAAGCAAACAATATAAACTTTTTGGCTCACTCATCACTGAATCCTCCTACAACAAGCAAACTAGGGATACTGTCAGAACTCTAATATAGTACAATTTTTCAGTCTTAAGATTTCATGAGATTCAGAAGACAGTTATTTGTACTCATTTTTTGATAAACAATAGCTTACTTTGTGGAACCAATTAATTTCCATCAAACATTGGATTTTTAAGTTTTTCTTTTTAATTTCGTACTCAAAATTTCAAGATTTAAAGATGCAAAAAAGGTGGCACATCTATTGGGGAGTGGGACCAACAAAAACAGGAGAAAAAAGGGGAAATTCTGCATATATTGAAATAAATGTAGGTCATAGTCATCTGATAGGTCAGAGAACATTAAATAGGGTGTGGGTGTGACTGTGGGGTTAATGTAAAATTTGAAAGAATATAAGTTCTAGGCATGCACAGTGTAATGTAAACAATATTTAAAGGATTAGGTCAAACACATGCAATTTTAAGTAAATCTCTATAGTGTTATTACAAGTTCGATTATATTAATTGTATTACGATGTATATAACTTTAATCGAGATAAAAAAAAAAAAGCAAACCTGTAGATGAAGCATCCAAAAGGGTCCAGTTTGCAGAATTTGTTTTTATGAAAGAGAGAATAGCTGTTTTGAATCCCTTTATTGAGAAACCATAGAGGAACATGTGGGTGCATTTCTGTACACGTGCTTTGGTTCTTCCAATATCTCTTTTCTTCTCCCCTTTATTTCTCCTCTCTAAGATTTTCATATTCTTAATCAAACACGCATTCATAATTTAATTTTAATGAGTTTAATATTTAAATTTATTAGCATTTAACCTATTATATTTGAAAAGGCTATATCTAAGTTCATATGTGTTATTTATTATAATTTTAAAGAACTTTACCAATAAATTTATGCACCGCGCTATAATTCTAAGTTGGATTAAATCTTACATTCGCCCCTGTCCTTGATTTCGACTGATATATTCTTGTCAGTCATTCAAGGGTCGTTTGGTAGGCCATATTAAGCAAAATAATCCCCGTATAAAAATTTAATCCGTCAAATACCATGTTTGGTTGGTCGATTCAATTTACTCCTACCTAATACATGGATTAGTTATACCTCATATGAGGGATTAACTAATACCATGGAAAGGAAGGGATTACTAATCCATGGATTAGCTATACATGGATAAGACTTAAAATTACTAAATCCAAACTTATACATTGCATAATTAATTTTTAATACAATGAACCAAACACTTGATAAAAAATAATCCCAACACTACAATCCCTGCATTACTAATCCCTGCATTACTAATCCCTGCACTACTAATCCCTACATTACTTGTGTTCGTACCTAATCCCTACATTACTTGTGTTCGTACCAAACGACCTCTCACTTCCTTATGGTTGCTTATGATGTGTATTAACTATTAATGTTCAAGTGGTCTACTTGCTAGTTGCTAGTTTTATCCTCTGCTTCTTTTATTCAGTCAATTAACCTTAGTTTGGTATAGAATTTGTTAATTTTATTTCCTTTTTATTCAAGTGAGTTTTGAGGGGTAGAAGTCAATTTTTGTATGGACACTCTCAATAGCCCGAAGCCGAACCTAGCTGTAATCCCCTCACGTTATTGCAAATCTTAAAATAAACAAATAAACATGGTATAGTTCTATAGCTATATTTCACTTACTTGTGCTGCTAGTGCCCTTTCCCCGATCAATAGAATTTATTCTCTATAGAAACATAGTGTCATAGAGATAAATAATTGCAATAATATAGACAAAAACCTTCCACTTTTACTTAGTCTTTATAAATCACGGTTTATAAAACATGAATTAATTGTGCTGTCGGTGATGCATGATATCGGACAATGTGGGGCCTTTTAAATATATATATATATCAAATAGAAAATAGAAATGTTGATCCTTTTGCTTTCTTCAATTATTGAAGTCACTTTTTCAGTGCACTATTGGTTGCTATATCATATGCTACCACTCCTCCTCCTTATTTGTTTATCAAATCTGTATAAAGTTGATGATAAACTCCAACTACACCTTTGGATTTCAACATGAAAAATTAATGTTTAAGTCGTTTCAATTTTTCTTCAATATTAACTAGCGACTTTTGTTATTTAATATTAGGATTGTTTATATCCAACAACAACAATAATAATTATTGTATTTAGGTAAGGCAAAAAATCTTTTACTTTTTCTTTTCCCCTTTTAAATGGGTTGAAGTGTTTTTAGGACTAATAGTAAATTATAATTTTTTTGTTGTTAAACTAGTTTTAGTAGAATATATACAGTAACTTCCCTTTCTTGGTAGCAAACATAGAGCTTTTTTCTTTTATGTGTCGGCAAATTGATGTGATGTCAATCAAAGGAGTGGAGGAAATTGTTGTGGATGGTAGATATTTTTGCACCAACTTTTTTAGCTGGCCCTTATTGTACAGAAAATGAACTTACAACAAATTAGACAATCAATTAATAACGAAAATAAAGTTATTGTATCTTCCATTTTATATCATTTTGCAATTGACTATTCTCTCCTTATGGCATGGAGTCTAAAAACAGAGATTCTTGAACAGTGAAAAAATTGATGTCCTTCAGAAAAAAGATCAAGAATTATAGCTTCCATTTGATAATAGATTTTGGCTGTTTTTTGTTCAAAAATAAAATTTGAAAACACTGTTTGTTCATGGAATATGATTAATTTTTTAAATGACTTTTTTTTTTCAAGTTTTCAAAAATTAATTTAGGACAATTTTTGTGTGAAAATTTTCTTTCACTCATAAAACTCAATATTTTTTCAATTAAAATGCATGTTCAAACACAATTTCAACTTTCAAAAATTATTTTTCAACACAACTTCAAAAACTCTATTTTCAAGTTTCAACTAATTTATGTCCAAACGCTAGAATAAAATCGATCCATATTTTTTTCCTTGCATGACAAAAGTCAAGAGTGTAAATATGGGCTGGAAAATATACAGTTTTTAAAGTCGATCCTCGCCTTTTTCGTTTCACTCACTCGTTTATAGTTTTGCTGCTCGACCAGCATAGACGGAATCAGGATTTAAAATTTTTGAGTTCGGGATTCTAGCATTTTTATGTTACTGAGTTATAAAGTAAGAATTTATATTCATTCAATGAATTTATGTTACTGAGTTATAAAGTAAGAATTTATATTCATTCAATAAATTTCTTAAGAGAAATATATAATTTGCACTAAGGTTTCAACCGAATATATACCGAAACTCTAGCTCCGCCATGCCCACGAGAATTTAAAGAAATCCAGCAAATCCAGTCCAAGCCCTTGTGTTAAATCAATAGCGGCTTGTAGAAATATAGAAATAACCACGTTAATTTTGTCAATGTTTTGGCTAACACATTGTTAATAAAATTAGTATGGTTAAGAGGGAAGTTAATGAAGTCAAATTTAATTTGTTTATATATTTAATAGAATTGCCAAGTCAAGACAAGCTATATACTAACTAACTATTAGCATGCAACGAGAATACGAGATAACGAAAGTTTAACCTTGTGAAATACTATTAATTATCTGTTGATATTTGGTACAACAACTAACAAAAACGCTTTGAAAATTCAATATCGGATTCATCTTTCTACATATATACAAAGGGTTTATCATATAAGGTTTGCATGGTCAAAAGTTATCTCCATGATTATTTAACACAGTCATAATTGGTAACTTGTAATAGCCATTACCATAACTAAAACACATTCATGTAGAAAACAATTTAAAAAATCTGTTTTGGAGCACAGTTTTTTATTGTTGTTTGAGAAATGCTATAAAAAGCATCACAAATTATATGTTTCAATGAAAATTAAAAAAAAAAGAAAAAAGGGTCCCATCCGATAAAAATTGACATACTTGTTTGAATTTCTCATATGAAATAATATAGTGGTGCATGCACAGCAACATCGTATTACCATATATGGAAATTTTCAAGTTTAAAAGGAACTTTTCAACGCAACAATGTTTTGTACTCTTAACAAATAAAATAGAAAGTGCATACAGTAGGTGTTATCACAAGAAAGGCATCAGATGTATGGCATTGTTGACCTCCTCAAGATATGGTTAATCGATTCAATTAATAGCAAAAAGGTGTTACTCTATTCTTGCCTCTAAATACTTTATACTATATTTTTGTGTTAGCACTTAGCATGATGGAGAACAGTTTCTGATTTTTATTAAAAGAACTTATTTTCTGAAAGAAAATATATTTATTAAGATTGATAATAATGCTTGCAAGCCAAACAATATTTTGTTCAATGAATGTTATACTCCGGTTTAGCTCGAACGTAAATTGATTACCAGTTAGTATTTACTTGGAAATAATCTCTCAAATATCAACAAATTATAATTTTGGTTTTCGTAATATTTGGCGAAACACATTTAACGTTCAATTAATTGATATGTATATTTTTTATTTGGTAAATCTTTACAAATTTAACAAATTATATATGATTACGTTATTTGACTAATCATGTATTATGTTAACTTTGTACTATTATTTTATATTTGGGGGTAATCATAATTTTAAGTATAGTCTAAATGTAACATTATTCATATATAAAGGAAACAAAAATATATTTCTTCCATGCTATACGAACTCTAGAAGATGAGTACATTTAAAAACAGATGAAAAATCTTAATTTCCAGTGTCCGGGGACACATGATAAAATTGTTGCATTTAGGAGGTTTCACCTTAATGATTTTCATTTTCTAAAATTCCTATTAGTGTTCTAACAAGTTTTACCTTTACGTAAAATGCACTTTACACGGTGGAACCCTGATTATTAAATATTTGTTAATTAATTAATCAAAACCTTGGATCAACCCTCACATGTACAGCACGTGACTCAACCATTTCCTCACTTTTCCTCTTTACTAGAGTATGAAAAATGGTACTCCTTCCGTTTCAATTTAGAAGAGTCGGTTTGACTTGGCACATAATTTAAGAAAAAGAAGAAGATTTTTAAAACTTATGGTCTTAAAAGTTTAAGGGATAAAAGTTTTGTATGACCATGACATTTGTGTGGTTATAAAAGCTTCTCATTAAGGGTAAAATAGATAAAATGAAGAGTTTAAAGTTGAATTATTTCCAAATATAAAAATGTGTCATTTATTTTGGAACAGACTGAAAAAGAAAGTATCTCGTCTAATTTAAAACGGGGGAGTATACTTTACTAGTAATGTATGTAGTACTCCATTTAATTACATTTATAATAATGCATACAATATGTCAGTGTAAATATACAGTATATTACCAAAAACTACCATTTTCTCTCTCATTTGACCCTTTTAACCCCACCACCCTTAAATATCACTTATTTCATCTTCACTATTGTTAGTACAACTCCATCACTTAACTTTCATACCATCAACAATAACTAACTACAACTAATGACTCATTAAGCCTAAAACCACCAGTTAACCACTGAATTTACCAATATACCCTCTACAGCACCACCAAGAACCACTGTGCCCCTCCTCCCTAGGTGGGGCCACTTCCACCATCACCAAATTGGACCCCGCATACCCCATTTCTTGTTTTCACTCTTTGATCATTTTTATCAAAGATCTATCCAACAGATCTGAGTGTCCCTTGTGCATTACGCGTTGAACTTTCCAAACTCTCACTTTAATTTGTCTTTGTGTGGATCCCTTAGCTTCTTGTTCATCCATTCTCTGATCCACGCCACCCCACAGCTCACCATATATAAATATTACTAATGACCAAGTAAAGAGAGTGAACCCCATTACTATTATTATTTCTATAGCTGGGGGTGTTTCTCAAGTAACAAGAAAAGAATCCGAAAGAAAAAGAACTCTATAAACCCAAAAGAGTCTTTTTCTTCACATCACCAAATTCTTGTTTTTTTTATTTTCCACACATTTATAATAATATTCCCCCATCCCCACAAAATTTTTATTCATCACTATAATATACTGGTATGTGTTTGTATGTGTATGTTTATACATCATTTTCCTTCATTATTGTTTCTTTAATTGAGAGAAGAGTGGTTGTTATTGTTACTTGTAATAGGTGTTTAAAAGCAGTGTCATAAATAAAGAGGAGAAGAGAAGAATAATAAGCGGTTGTGCTTTTCTTGGATGTGTAGTGTAATGGGGGTTCTCTCCTAATGTGCTAAGTGAAGAAGAGGGTATTATCTCCTCCATTCTTGATTAAGTTGCTCAAGTAATGGATACTAAAGGGAGGCTAGTTGCTGGTTCACACAATAGGAATGAGTTTGTTGTCATCAATGCTGATGAGGTTGGAAGAGTAAGTGCTACCTTTCAAAATCTTTGCTTTTCTTTTATTCATTTCTTTCACTTCTCAGTTCCATTGTGAGTAATTTCAAGGAGATTTGAGGTAAAACTGGCATTCAAAGTTGCTTTTTTTTTTTGTCGGTGGGGTGTTATTGACCACATTTTTCCTCTTTCTGTAAGTTACCATTTGCTCATTCCTGTTTCTGTGCTAAAAGGTGTGATTTTTGAGGATAAAGTTCACAACTTTTCTTCCGTTTTGCTGGATTCTTAGATTTTACTCAAACAAGTTTGCACAGATTTTTGGGGGAGGGTGTTGTCTTCTAGTTCTTCACTTCAGCTGAGTAAATCCACTTGAGAAGATCCCTAAATTCATTGCTTTTGATTGTGCAATATCTAGATTTAACTTGCCACAATTGGCTCTTTTTGACCACCACTTATAAGCTCCCTTGATTTCAGAGCCTGCTAAAGCTTATTACTTGCATTCTTTTTGCGCAAGTTTGTAACATTCCAAGATTGTTGTTTTCTATAATTTTTTCTAAATGGGGTTCTGTGAATTCCAAGCATGGAAATTCTTGATCTGAAGAGGTGTTGATATTTCTTAATCTTTTATTGATTACAGGTAACTTCTGTGAAAGAATTAAGTGGGCAGATTTGCCAGATTTGTGGAGATGAGATTGAAGTTACAGTAGATGGGGAGCCATTTATTGCTTGCAATGAATGTGCATTCCCTGTTTGCAGACAATGCTATGAGTATGAAAGGAGAGAAGGAAATCAAGCTTGCCCTCAATGCAAAACTCGGTTCAAGCGCATTAAAGGGAGCCCCAGAGTTGATGGAGATGATGAAGATGATGAATTTGATGACTTAGACCATGAGTTCGATTACCATGGTAACCCTCAATATATGTCTGAGGCTGCACTCTCTTCTCGCCTTGGCCGCGGTACCAATCATAATGCTTCTGGGCTTACCACCCAATCAGAAGTAGATCCTGCTGCTCTTAACTCAGAGATCCCTCTTCTTACTTATGGTCAAGAGGTAATCCCTCAAGATTCTCAAAACTTTTTGTTCTTTCCCTATTGAATTTTGGCTAAAAAGTTGCAAATTTTGGATTTGTCGCTTAGGATGATACAATTTCTGCTGACAAGCATGCTCTTATCATTCCACCGTTTATGGGTCGCGGAAAGAAAGTTCATCCTGTGCCTTATTCTGATTCCATGTCTTGTAAGTTAAATCATGTTTGTGCTACATTTTAGTTCTCTGACCAATTTTCCAGTATTAGAGGGCCTAATGTGTTTGATACTTTGCAGTGCCTCCTCGGCCCATGGATCCTAAGAAAGATTTGGCAGTTTATGGATATGGGACTGTTGCATGGAAGGAAAGAATGGAGGACTGGAAGAAAAAACAGAATGATAAATTACAGGTGGTTAAGCACGGAGGCGGTAAAGGTGGTGGTAACGATGGAGATGAGCTGGATGATCCCGATTTGCCCAAGTAGGTGTATGCATTCCATTTTTTTTACCAACCTCATGAGTGATCTGTGATATGACTTGCACTTTATTTTATTTGTGGGATGGTGACTTGCAGTTGTTGCAAGCTGTAGATATTATTGATTGTGTGGAACTATGTGCTGAAGAAAATACTATGGTTTTCTTACTTTAGTACGAAGCGTGAAAAGTTGATCATGTCACATGTGTTTCGATTTTTTATGAGGTCCTTTTAGTTGAGACTGCCTTAAGAAGTTTGACCATACCAGATGGCGATTTAGTCTCGTGCAGGTTACTGCACCTTTCAAAAAACTAATTCAGTTATCACTCTGTTTCAATAAGTATGTGAAAGTGAAATCTCATTAATGGAAATGGCAGCCACACTGAGCCGTTGATCTAAAGGGATACAAAATTTAACCATGGATAGATATCCATCCACCTTTTTGCTGCAGCTGCTGCAAACATAGTTTTAGGGCCCTGGGGTAGATTTGCTTGTGACTTGGATACACTTGCTTATTATTGCTCAAACTCGAATCTCTGCACTGTCTAATTGGCTTTGGAGTTATTCTTCTTTTGAAAGAATCTTAATGACAAAGAAACTTCCCAATGAAATTAATTACCGTTTTTTCTTAATAAATAATCAAGCAAATGTAAGTTGTACTTGCATGAAAAATGAAATGAAACATATTGGATAAATGTTACAGATTAGTCACTTGAACTGAAGCATTTTTGTGCAGCATAGTCCATCTCTTTTACCACTCCTCTTTTGTTGTTGTGGGTATAACATATTGCATGTCCGTTTATTCCAGCGAGGACCTTACTTTCTAAAACCCAATCACTGCTTTATTTGAACATTCTTTGTATCAGTAAGATTTATCTTTCTTACTTTATCTCTGTTTGTAGGATGGATGAAGGCAGACAACCACTTTCGAGAAAGCTGCCTATTTCCTCTAGCAGGCTAAGCCCATACAGATTACTCATTTTAGTTCGTCTTGCTGTTGTTGGGCTCTTTTTCCACTATAGAATAACGCATCCTGTCAATGATGCTTATGCATTGTGGCTGATTTCTATTATATGTGAAATATGGTTTGCGGTATCGTGGATATTTGATCAGTTTCCAAAATGGTTTCCAATTGTGCGAGAGACATATCTGGACAGGCTATCTCTGAGGTATATGCATAATATAATAGCGTGTTTCTGTGTGTATACATGCATGCCTCTCTGGTCATGTCCTTACCTTTTAGTTAAATGTTTTTCTCAGGTATGAGAAAGAAGGGAAGCCTTCTGGGTTAGCCCCTATAGATATATTTGTTAGTACGGTGGATCCCCTGAAAGAACCTCCGCTTATCACTGCAAATACCGTTCTCTCCATTCTTGCTGTGGATTATCCGATGGACAAGGTTTCGTGCTATGTCTCTGACGATGGTGCTGCCATGCTTACTTTTGAGGCTCTCTCTGAAACATCTGAGTTCGCAAGGAAATGGGTCCCATTCTGCAAGAAGTTCAACATAGAGCCTCGGGCCCCAGAGTGGTATTTCTCTCAGAAGGTTGATTATCTGAAAAATAAAGTACATCCATCGTTTGTGAGGGAACGTCGTGCTATGAAGGTGTGCAAGTTATCAAATTTTATGTTCTTCATCGTCATTTTTCCCCGTATGGTATGACTATAAAGACGTCTTTGCTCAGACAACTTGCTACCATTCTTTTTGTGCAGAGAGACTATGAAGAATTCAAGGTTCGGATAAATGGGTTGGTTGCCACGGCACAAAAGGTTCCCGAAGATGGCTGGACCATGCAAGATGGAACGCCTTGGCCCGGAAATCTTGTCAGGGATCATCCTGGAATGATTCAGGTATAAATCTGATTTCTTTTGTAGCCTAACTTCAATGGAGATATTTTAAGATTGTACTATTGTGACCTAACCTATTTTCGTTTTATTAAATTGAAAAGGTCTTCCTGGGTAATGATGGTGTCCGTGATATTGAAGGGAATATACTGCCTCGCCTTATCTATGTTTCTCGTGAAAAGCGTCCAGGATTTGACCATCACAAGAAGGCTGGTGCCATGAATGCTTTGGTAAGTCGTTTTCCGTTTCTTCTTCTTCCCCCTCCCTCTTTTTTTTTTTTTTCCTTTTAAAAAAGAAAAGAACTGGATAGGCTTTTGACCGTTTTCTAAAATGTGAGTTTAGATGCGGGTATCAGCAGTCATATCAAATGCTCCTTACTTGCTCAATGTGGATTGTGATCACTATATAAATAACAGTAAGGCACTGAGAGAAGCTATGTGCTTTATGATGGACCCCACTTCAGGAAAGAAAATATGCTACGTACAATTTCCGCAAAGGTTTGATGGTATTGACAGGCATGACAGATACTCCAACCGCAATGTGGTCTTCTTTGATGTACGTATGAAGCCTTCTGAGGTTTTGTTATGCAATGCTGCAGTGTTTATATTTGTGCATTAGTATATCATATGCAGTATTAGCTGCCTGACAGAAAGCTAATTTAAATTTATGCCATTTTGCGTTAACAGATCAATATGAAAGGACTTGACGGGATCCAGGGTCCAATTTACGTGGGTACTGGATGTGTCTTCAGGAGGCAAGCGCTTTATGGTTATGATGCTCCAAAGAAGACAAAACCTCCAGGAAAAACATGCAACTGCTGGCCGAAATGGTGTTGCTGTTGTTTCAGTTCTCGAAAAAAGCATAAGAAAGGGAAAACAACCAAGGATAACAAAAAGAAGACTAAAACCAACGAGGCTTCACCACAAATTCACGCCCTTGAAAATATCGAGGAAGGAATTGAAGGTATGGAATGGACACCTTGAGAAGCCACCACTAATGGCTAATTTGTAGACTTAAGTTTTTAGATTAATGAATTTGGATCCTTTTCAATTTGCCTATTTGGTTAGCAAACATTCTAATTTCGAAGTTCCTCTGTCTTAACTTTCTTCTTTTTGGATCATATCTGATTTACAATCTCTGGAACATGTTTCTTCCCTTACACATGGTGAAACTTAAGATTCTTGTATGTTCATTTGTTGTTAACTTGCTTTTTGCTGCAGGAATTGATTGTGAAAAAGCAACCCTCATGCCTCAGATAAAACTTGAGAAGAAATTTGGACAATCACCAGTATTCGTTGCTTCAACACTTCTAGAAGATGGTGGCATTCCTCCAGGAGCAACATCTGCATCTCTCCTGAAAGAAGCAATACATGTCATTAGTTGTGGTTATGAAGACAAAACAGAATGGGGTAGAGAGGTAAAAAAACATGCTGATATTTTTATTTTCTGGAATGCATTCTGCATTTATTTGGTCTAACTTGTCATGTGCACCGCCAGGTTGGATGGATTTATGGATCTGTTACTGAGGATATCCTTACCGGTTTTAAGATGCACTGTCACGGTTGGAGATCTGTCTACTGCATGCCCAAAAGGCCTGCATTTAAGGGGTCAGCTCCTATCAATCTTTCAGATCGTCTTCACCAGGTTCTGCGGTGGGCTTTGGGATCTGTTGAAATTCTCTTGAGTAAACATTGTCCCATTTGGTATGGATATGGGTGTGGGCTGAAGCCGCTGGAGCGCTTTTCCTACATAAACTCAGTGGTCTACCCATTGACTTCTCTTCCTTTGATCGCATATTGTGCATTGCCAGCTGTCTGTTTGCTTACTGGGAAATTTATTGTTCCAGAGGTAAAGGTTTCTTGCTTCGAGCTTTATTTTATATTCTATTCAACTCCTCATATTACATGGACTCTGTATCTTCAGTTCTGGAAATGACAGTACACGAAATGTGCCTCTTTTCATATAAGCCGCCTTATAATAATATTTGAGTTAAAGTACTATTTCACATAGGTGAACTTCTAGGCAACAGCTGAAACTGCTACTTTCTGTGGTTATTAATTTGAAAGACTGAAATTTTTTTGCCCCTCGACCCCCCAGTATCTTAGAGCAGGAAGCCTGTTATCTTGGTTGTGCTGTACCTAGAAGGAGACAGCTGCTCCAATTTCTTGTCTTTATATATTTGTACTGGACTAACTAGTGATTAGGCCACCAGTTTGAAAGTTTGATACTCCTTTTCAGTTCCAGAATCTTTTATCTCTAGGCACAACTAATATAATGCATCACAGCATTCAACTCATCGCATGATATTTTTGCTGACAATTCTTTGCGGTTTGCAGATTAGCAACTATGCTAGCATTCTTTTCATGGGACTTTTCATAATGATTGCTGCCACGAGTGTTCTTGAGATGCAATGGGGAGGTGTTAGTATTGATGACTGGTGGAGAAACGAGCAGTTCTGGGTCATTGGTGGTGCCTCATCTCACCTATTTGCTCTTTTCCAAGGTCTTCTTAAAGTTTTGGCTGGTGTCAGCACTAGCTTCACTGTTACTTCCAAAGCAGCAGATGACGGGGAGTTTTCTGAGCTTTATCTGTTCAAGTGGACATCTTTGTTGATTCCTCCTATGACTTTGTTAATTATTAACATTATTGGAGTTATAGTTGGAATTTCGGATGCAATCAACAACGGTTATGATTCTTGGGGTCCTCTATTCGGTAGGCTTTTCTTCGCCTTATGGGTCATTGTTCATCTATATCCCTTCCTCAAAGGTGTGATGGGCAGACAAAATAAAGTTCCAACCATCATTGTTGTCTGGTCTATCCTTCTGGCATCTATCTTTTCCTTATTGTGGGTCCGAGTCAACCCATTCACGGCAAGAGGGGGACTTGTTTTAGAAGTGTGCGGGTTGGACTGCGAGTAAGCATAAAAAAAAGGAAGCATTATGTGGCTTCAGTGTAGAAAAGGTTGTATGAAAATGAAATAGAGCTCAAACTCAGGGAGAGAAGGAACAAGCGTATCTTTATCTCCTGACAATTTGGTCATCGACGACGAAGAATTTTGAGTTGGAGAAGCAGAGAATGAGCTCTGGTGATTGTGTATAAAGGGCAGAATAGCAGACACATTGATATTTGTTTTTTGCAAAGTGTTTCTTGATTCTTTTGATAAATTTTAGGATTTGTGGCTTGGAGTGCTGGTGGAGTTCCAATATTTGTAATACCAACCGAACATAAAATTTGTTGTGGTAAGCCACAACTCCTTAATAAGGGGCTTCACACGAAAAAGAATGTTGTCAGAAATTTCATCAAGAATTTTCATTCCACTGTTGTAATTTCAAGAAAGTGAAATTCCATATCCAGACTTTCCCTGTCTCAGACTTTTCTGTACTTTTTGGATGCTGATATCCCCCTCTTAATAAGGGAAGTCAGGCAGAAATGTTAATTAAGAAATTTATTCCATGGTTGCCATTTCAAGAAAGTGATATTGGGATCTGGAAAACTATGTTGTATTATTGTAAATGCTATTATTTGCTTAATCGTACATACTGTATCAGTGCCATTTTGTGGATGTTCAAGCTATAAATTTGCAGAACATTTTAATTGGGTTACGATCAGCTAGTTGGAGATTGTGTTGTATCCTTTTGATGCGAAGTTTTAAGGCTAAAAACCTCATATTTATAGCGTATACTAGATTTTTTCTATTTCCTCATTTTTGGATATATTATTGAAACAGTTAGCTTCCTCAAACTTTTGTATCAAAAGTCAAATAATGGAAAAAATTTTAAAGTTGAAAAACAAGATTCAGCTCACAGGTGGTTTGTGAGGAAACAACTGCTTATCAGGTAAAACAAGATACCTTGGCTTCATAGCATTTCAAAGGGTTATGATGAGTTACTTTTGCTGTCGTGTATTTCCAATTTCTAATTTTAAATAATTTAGTATATGGTGTAACTAATCCAAAAAATATGTTTGATCGGTTGAAACAGCTAAGTTAAACCCATGAGATAACATAGACATGATATAATTACAATCGTTTAGTTCTCACCACCTTCAAGCACAAACAAAACAAAACAAAACAAAAAAACGAAAGCTGCTGGTTTTATCTCATGTAACAGTAATATAGGCCATGAGATATGCTTAGCCATCAAATAAAAGACCAAGGAAAGAAGAAGAAAAAATAACAGAAATGTTTCTTCTATTTCCATGGTAGGATTTGCAGAGCACGCCTCTTTTCTGATCTTAATGCCGTTAAAGTACCAATATTTCCCTTCACATTTGGATCATTTTCTTTCATGTCAGCTTTCTGGGATTGTTTGTTTGGGGTTCCATGTATCAGAATGGTTCTGACATTCTTCTTTTTAACAGTGGAATTCAAGCGCTTGGCCAAAGAAGTTTTAGCTACACCTGCTGGGGTAAATGGTCCTTTGTTTTCAGCCATGGAAATTTTTTTCTCAGACATCAAGGTATCTCCACCAGCAAAGCCTAAATGATATGACAAATCCATAATTGGTATAGTCAAAGCTAAAAGTTCGAAATAAAACAGACAAATTTGGTGGATGAAAGTTTACCTTCCTCAATAAAGCTAATGTTTGCACGAGATTTATAAGAGGGTGATACCACGGATTCTGTTGTTTCATGCTCCTTTTTATCAAAAGAATACTCGTCCTGTTGATTAGCCTCGCAGGACTTCCCCTGATCAATTTCACTCCGAGGCTCTTCACATAATGCAGAATGGGAATTATTGCCACTCCCTCCTGCGAATATTCCAGGCAGGTCCATTTGTGTGGTGAGAACTGAATTGTTCACATTCATAGACGTGCTCTCGTTTGATTCAAAAACGGTAAGTCCGTCCCTCTGAGCAGCAAGATCAACTTCCTTAAATACATATTGACATTCATTTGTTGAAGCAGTTAACTCCCTGGTGCTTGCAACATTTTCTATCACATTATGTTCTGGAAAATGGAACTGCTTATCAGCAGGCAAACCTATTGAGATTTCTTTTGCATCTTCATCACTATTCGGAATGTTGTATTGGAAATCATTACTGGTATTTCTCACTTCTAGGTTTTGTTCTTCATCTCCCCTAGTCTCCTCTAAAGTGATGATAACCTTTTCCTGACTTCTTAATGTAGTGGATTCAGCATCAAAATCAAGAATTCCACTTTCTGAAATTCATAAAGATATAAGCAGTTCTAATATTGGAGAGAAAAATATTAATAGAGCAAAAAATTCAAGATATTTGAAAGTAAAAAATCACAAAATCTTCATATAGTTGCCTCTTTGGCTGTAAGACAAGGAAAATGGATGGCCTATATATACAAATTTCATGCAAAAAGGAAAACTTTTTTTCCTTCTTTGTAGCTCATACAGACTTAATGAACTCACCAGCACTAATAGAAGTGCCATCGGTCTTCCTTAAGCTCTCCTGAGTTATGTTCTCAGTTTCAATGTCACTTAAAAGCATGTTTGGTTGTTGGCAAACTGCATCACTGACAGAACCACCTTTTGCTGCTTCGTCTTCTGGAGATTCCTGAGACGTCATTTGACAATCGTGTGCCTGGCCCTCAGCAAGAGCATCATTTTCTGTGACTTCACCTTTTTCATGCAAGGGTTTGAACTGAAGGACAGAATCATTTTCTACAGCATTGGCAGTACAAACTTTAGAATTGTGCATCTATTCAGGGATTTTGCAAAATAGAAAATGAGAAAGGGGTAAGAGTAAATACTATATTCCCTCTATACCGTGTTCCAAGAAAATTAATTTAAAAAGTTTCATGCATCTGATAAATTAATTTCTTGTTCTTCCACTGCACTTTATTTTAATCGTTACAAAATTTATCATTGTAACAATTGAGAATTCATTATAGTATAATCAGACTTGCAATTAATCTTATATATACCAATCTGCAAATATAATTTTGTATTGCTATTTTTAACATACTAATTTACCATAGGAGGTGGTTGAAGATTTTAAAGACAATGCAAATGAATTTTGCACAGAGCAGCTTTGGCAAAACCGTATACAGATGTTATTAAGAGGGTCCTCTAGTGCACATGGTTCAAACATGAGTCATTGCCCAAAATGTTGAAAAGGAATAAAAAGATTACCTTTTTGCGTCTCCAGCTCTGTCTCTCTGAGAACACTGCTATCGTTTGTTTGAAACCAATTGAGTGTAGCTTCACCAGTATCATCTATCATTTCATTAACAAGTTGACGATCTTCATACTGTGCAAAACTTTGTTCCTGAGAGCTAAGGAACTTACCACCATCCATATCCTTAAAGATATCTTCCTCACAGCAAGGACCTTCCTCCAATTGCAGTGGACTTGTACCTTTTGATGGTGTAGCTAACAGAGGCCCTCCTTTAAATTGTTCTTCATTCTCCTTGAACAAGCAAGATCCTTTAGTGCTACTAGAACCTCCAGTAATAATCTCTACAGTTAGTGGCTCTCCGGAGAATTCAGACCCTTTGCGCTTAGGCTCCTTACCAACCATTTCAGAGGCAGTTGCAATCATTGCTGTCTTCAATTGACAAGTAGAATCTTCATCCGATTTGGAAGGACTTGTTCCTTTGATTGGGGTAGCAAACAGCAGCTCCAAGTGATGATCGCTATTCTCTTCATTGATGGCATCATACGGTTTGATGGACTCAGGACTGGAAGGACTTGTTCCTTTGTTTGGTGTGGCAAACAGCAGTTTCAAGTGATCTTCACTATTATCTTCATTGACAGCATCAGACATTTTGATTGACTCAGGACTGCTCTTCTGGGTCTCCAGCACCATTTGCTGTTCAGAAAATTCAAGATTGCCGCATGCAGGCTCTGAAATAACAGCTGAAGTGTTTTTGTTTGCAATTTCAACATAAACATTCTCTTCCGAATATTCAGAGGTATCTATTAGCAACAAATCCTTGCCAGCCACTGCTTCCTCAATTTCGGGCTCCTGAAGAGAACTTTCAATCTGCTCCAATGCTTCACTGTCTTTAGAAGGTTCAGAACTTTCTTTTGCTTCCATGGCTCCCAAAGGACAGCCTTGACTTTTGTTCCTAGCCTTGCTATCAATGCCTTTAGTCGAGAGAGCTAATTCTGTTGTATCCAATAGGCAACCAAAACTTTCCTCCAATTGAAGTGGACTTGCGCTTTTTGATGGTGTAGCAAACAAAGGCCCTCGTTTGAACTGTTCTTCATTCTCCTTGAGTAAGCAAGATCCTTTTCTATTTTCACAACTTCCATCAATGATCTCCACAGTTAGTGGCTCTCCAGAAAATTCAAACCCTTTGCACTTAGGCTCCTTACCAACCATTTCAGAAGCAATTGTAATCGTTGTTGTCTTCAATTGACAAGTAGAAGCTTCACTCAATCTGGACGGACTTGTTCCTTTGATTGGTGTAGCAAACAGCAGTTTCAAGTGATCTTCAGTATTCTCTTCATTGTAGACATATGGCTTGATGGACTCAGGACCGCTCTTATTAATCTCCAGCATTTGCTCTTCAGAAAAATCAGCATCGTTGAATGTAGGCTCTGAAATAACAGCAGAAGTGCTTTGGTTTGCAATTTCAACATCGACAGCTTCTTCCAGAGCTTTAGAGGTATCTCTTAGCAACAAATCCCTGTCAGCTACTGTTTCATCAGTTCCGTGTTCCTCTATGTCAACAATTTCCTGAACCCTGCTCTCAGGTCTTGTATTCATCTCTTGGTCTCTAACCATTTCTCCTGACATTGCAACATCTGCTGTCTTAGGTTCTTGAGAAGAAAGCTCATCTTTCCGTAATGGAGTCGTGCTTTTAGCTGATGTTGCAGACAGCATATTACCTTGACCTTCGTTGTTCTCTTCTTCAAGAGAACTGGATCCTTTAATGCACTCAGGAGTTTCTTTGATTTTCTCAACTGTAATATTGTCTTCCGATTGTTTAGAATCTATGCTGTCAGACTTTGACAGATCCACAGCACTTGGATTTGCAACTGATAAACCTGTGTTATGGGAGAGCCCTTGAGCAGAAAGCTCTTCTGTCTTGCTTGATGTTCCATCCATTTGATTTAGAGTCTGGGTATTGATGGGTGAAGCAAACAGCATTTTCAGTTGATCTTCTGTGCATCAGGAATTCAAGCTATTAATGCACAATCAAGCAGCAAATAGAAGATGATAGGAAGAGAGCCATATTTACTGTCCACAGTGAGAGATACTTGGGAGCTAACCTTGTTCACTTTCATCACCATAGTTAAAAGCAGCAATATGTGAGGTTTCAGGAGCTATAAGCAAAACAAGTCTTCGGTGTTAGTACAAGAAGCTTACACAAACTGCAACTAAATACATTATGGTTAATGGGGATAATTTACTACCTAGGTCGACTACAGCAGATCCATCTTCACATTCACCAACATTTCTTTCTACTTCACTGCAACTTAAAGTTTCCATTTCATGATTCTGACTAAACTTTCCTTTGGTAGAAGTAGTCTCTTCATTAGTGCTTTTCTCAGAGATCGGTGAGGCAGATAGATTCTTTAGGTGTTCCCCTGTTACAACAGAGATCTCTAAGCAAATGTTAGAAACCAAAGAGAAGAACAAAAAAGAAAGTGAAGAACAATAGAGAAAATCCCAGAGGGAAAACAGAAACTGGTCCTTCCAAAAGATCATATCAAAAGAAAGGGATTTCAGAACCAACTTTGCTCGTCCTCAATCAATCCACCAACAGGTTCACTCAGATTTCTTTTTCCACTGGAGCCAAGTCCTTCTTCCATGGTCATTGCTTCTCCACTCAATTGACTTTGAAATTGGTAAGGTTCGCCTCCAATAGATCGTAAAACAAATAAAGGCGTAGCGAACAAACTTTTTAGCTCTTCTCCGGCTGCATCAAGTTAATGAGTTAGACATGCTTTATGAAATTTTACAGAAACAGAAAACGGGTTAAGAAATACCTTCTTCATCTTTAGATGTGTCCCTTAAAGGAGTTACAGATTGTGTCAAGCCATTGCCAGCAGAGGGAAAAGCTGCATGTCAAAAGATACTTACAAAGCGATTAATGAATATGGTGAATGATGGTTTGAAAAGAACTACAGGCAAATTGGCAATGACATTAACTGGCTTGTTACTCAACAACCTAAATTTCGAAATAGGGCTTCATAAAAGAACATAAATCACGCAATAAATTGGCTTGGAAATCATATTAAGGAAGAAAAACTAACTGTTCTCATTTGCATGGCAACTGTGCTTGTATTCACTGCTTGTGTCATTCAACTCGATAGAAGTTGCTATTTCTACCTTGCTGCTTCTACCACCAAATGGTGTGGCAAACAAACTTTTCAAAATTTCTCCTGTAGCATATAGTAAAATCAAGCTGCAAGTAACATATAATCTTTAGGGAAGAAGAAGTCCAGGACTAACCTTGGCCATGTTCATCACAATCACGGACAGAACTTTGAAAACTTAAGTTATCATTACCACTGCTTAAAGATGCTGCATAAAATCACATAGCACAATGCAGGAATTAAAAGCGAATTACAGCAATAAATTACACAAATTAAACATGTAAACAGAAGCATTTTGAAGCTAACCTTGCCCCCTTCTGTTGAGATTCTCATCAAAGTCCCTATTTTTGACCTCTTTATCCAAAGTAACTTTATTTTCTTTCAACCTTGAATCACGTTCCAAAGAAGCTTTCGATTCTTCTTTAGAATGTGAAACAGCACAAGGAGTGGCAAACAAAACTTTAAGTTCTTCACCTGTTGCATCAAAAGGTAGAGAAATGAGCAAATTAAAGAGAACAAGGAGGTAAGTAAACCTCATAACTACCTTGCTTCTCTTCATCGCTGTCCTCTAATGCGATGTCATCACCAAGAACAGCAGGTTCTGCAACTAAAAGAGATGTCAATGACAATAATTCAAAAGCAAATTGGAGAAAAGGAAAGAAAAAGACTCGATTACTTAACTGTGAACTAGTTATTTCAACAGAAAGATTTATTGCAAGATTTAATCATTATGAAGAGCATCATAACAGTCGCTCTAGCTTAAAGGGAAAATACTACTATGTTTCAACAGAGCATCACAATGTAATACATATGAAATTCTTATAATCAGTAAGAGATGAAAAATACGACTTACCTTGAAAATCTATAACTGCTTTTATGGGACTTGAGACGGTTTTCTCGGAAGCAGCCGCCTCAACTGAGCCTTCACTGTCATTGCTGTGTCCAAGCTGCTGCATACCTTGATCAGGTTCATTAAACTGATCTTCCAAGAACCCGTATTCATTATCATCACTGTTTCTGAGCTGCTCATCATCTATAATCTCTTCTTGTCCTTCAGTAGCCTCAAACTCTATGGATCTCACACCCTCATCAGGTCTGTTTTCCTGATCTTCCAAGTACCCGTCTTCATTGTCATTGCCGTTTCTGAGCTCATCATCTAAAATCTCTTCTTGTCTTTCAGTAGCCTCGAACTCTATGGATCTCACACCCTCATCAGGTCCGTTTTCCTGATCGTCCAAGTACTCACCTTCATTATATTTAGCTAGCTCCGAAGAAGTTTGGATACTACAATCAAGACTGTTCCTAGGCCTGGACGTTGATTGCTTTCCATGATCACAAGATTTCTCAAAAGTGAAGACACTAGAAAGGCCTGCTGCTACATTCAAACATTGGGTCAACAGCTAGTGAAAGGGAAAAAAATAGGTAGAAACATCCATAACCAAACATTAACAAAACATACCATCAGTATCAGGTTGAGATATTGGCAAGAATTCCTTGGTAGTCTCCTCCAAGTTCGCAAATTCTTCTGCATGTAATTCACCTTGAGTTGTGAAGGTAGGTGCATCTCCATCACATTGAGCAATAAATCCAGCTTCTGCTTGTTCCAGGGGACCAGATTCAGAATTTTTAACTTCCATCTCATTGCTCAGATTGAAAGCACCTACACTGACCGATGAGACATTACTAGACAACCTCGCATCAAACTCTCTGGCGTAGTCCGTTACAGTTAGCTCCTGTTCACCAGAAATTACTCCATCAGTAACAATACATTCAGTCTCTGTTTGTTTTCTAAAACCAGACTCAAGGTTGTCCTCCATATTATCACTCTTGTTTAGTGAATAGTTATCAAGAACTTCATTAGATAATCCTGTGTCAAACTCATCTTCATTATCCACTGCAATTGCACCATGCTCCTTTTTGTCAGAAGTTAAGTCATTTGGAACTGCATCATCAGCCAAATTGCTTGCAGGCTCCTGTTCTCCATAAGTTACTTCTTCATCAACAATACATCCAGTCTCTGATTGTTCTTTAAGGCCAGACTCAAGGTTCTCTTCCATGTTATCACTATGGTGTAGTGAAGAGTTATCAAAAACTTCATTAGATAATTCAGTGTCAAATTCTTCTGCATCATCCGCTGCAATTGCACCATGCTCCTGTTTGTCAGAAGTTATGTCGTTTGGAATTGCATCATCAGCCAAAACAGAACTAGGACATAGGTGTTTGCTTGCAGACACTTCATGGTCAGACTGCAAAAGTTTCTCAACTACGTTCTCATCGGGTCTAGCTGCAAAATACGAAAGAATGAAATTAGCATTCTTCACAAGAAAATGCATAATTAACATATGATCAGATACACTACCGTTGGAGCTGAATGGAGGGAATTTAAATGTGGAGTTATTCTCAGACAGAGAAGCATTTGCATCTACAAGTGGTCCTTCCTCCAAATTTTCAGCTAGTGTGCTCGAATCAGCAACTGCTTCATCCTTGCTTCCAGCGAGAACTATATTGACATCATTTTTAACAGCTTCAAGCTCATTCAGTCCTGATTTTGAGAAGCTCGTAGCACCTTCTGACCCTGAGATATTACAGTTTTTACTGTCTGAATCTCTGACTATTTCCATGTCCTCAGACGCAGGAGCTTCTACTTCCACATTTGATCTTTTTTGTCGATCCTGCTGCTTCTTTCCAGCAGTACTTGTCTTTTCAACAACTGCTGCCGCCTCCACATTTCTTTTTGCTCTACTTGTGGACTGTTTCAGAGAATCTAAATCTAGCAGGGCGAACTTGTTCTTGGTAGAACTTTTTTCTCTAACAGCGGTGCAGTTTCTCTTTTTCAGTTTGTTCTCACCACTTTCCTTCTTTTCATCTGAAACCGCTACAAGTGTGAGACTAGCAGCACTCCTTCCAGAACGTCTCCTCTCTTCTTTTACCACAGGAATTTCTTCTTGCACTGAACTGTCCAATTTCTGGGTGACTACATTGGCTTTAGCAGCACTTCTTTCAGAACATCTCCTCTCTTCTTTTACCACAGCAATTTCTTCTTGCACTGAACTGTCCAATATCTTGGTGACTACACTGGCTTTAGCAACACTCCTTTCAGAACGTCTCCTCTCTTCTTTTACCACTGCAATTTCTTCTTGCACTGAACTGTCCAATATCTTGGTGTCTACATTGGCTTTAGCAGCACTCCTTTCAGAATGTCTCCTCTCTTCTTGCACTAAACTGTCCAATATCTTGGCGTCTACATTGGCTTTAGCAGCACTCCTTTCAGAAGCTCTCCTCTCTTCTTGCACTGAACTGTTTAATATCTTGGTGTCTACATTGGCTTTAGCAGCATTCCTTTCAGAACGTCTCCTCTCTTCTTGCACTGAACTGCTCAATATCTTGGTGACTACATTGGCTTTAGCAGCACTCCTTTCAGAATGTCTCCTCTCTTCTTTTACAACAGCATTTTCTTCTTGCACTGAACTGTCCAATATCTTGGTGTCTAGATAGGCTTTAGCAACACTCCTTTCAGAACGTCTCCTCTCTTCTTTTACCACTGCAATTTCTTCTTGCACTGAACTGTCCAATATCTTGGTGTCTACATTGGCTTTAGCAGCATTCCTTCCAGAGCGTCTCCTCTCTTCTACTTTATTTGCAGCAATATCATCTTTAGCCGGTACAGAATCTTCCACTTGTTGAGCAAGCCCTTTTGATCTCTTCAATGCCTTCTGGGGTTCTTCTGTTGTACTTTTACCCCTTACCTTGTCATCATTAGCATCTAAATTTCTTTTCTCCTTTTTGGCCGCAACTTCATCAGTACTTAATTTCTCCAAAGAAGGAACAACAGATTTGCGCCTATTACTTCTTCTGACAGGAGCTTCTCCCGGTCCTTCAAGTGTAATAACCACTTCAACAGTCCCTTGAGATTCAGTTGGTCTATCCGTTTTACATCTAGTCTCCACTGAAGAAACTTTTCTTTTCAAGGTAGATTGGTTTCTTGCTGTCCTGCCTCTATCAACCACTTTATTTTCAGCAATATCATCTTTCGCCAATTCTGAATCTTCCACTTGTGTAGCAAGCCTTTTTGACCGCTTCAATGCCCTCAGCGGTTCATCTTTTTTACCTTTATTCGCCATCTCGTCATCATTAACGTTTAAGTTTCTTTTCTCCTTTACAGCTGCAGCTTCATCACTTCTCAATTTCTCCAAAGGAAAAATAGATTTGTGCCTATTGCTTCTTCTAACAGGAACTTCTACCTGTTTATCAAGTTGAGGAACCACTTCTGATGTCGAAGCTTCTACAGCCAAGTTAGACTGATTTCTAGTCTTGTCCCTAGTAACCATCTTATCTTTAGAAATATCATCAGTCAATCTTGCACCCTCCACCTTGTTAGCTAGCCTTTTTGACCTCATCAAAGCTGTTTGAGGTGCCTCGTCCACCACCCTATTCTGCTGAGACCTTCTTGTGATCGCTTTAACTTCATCATTGGTAGCTTCAACTGTGAAGCTTGCACCCTCCGCCTTAGTAGCTTGCCTTTTTGACCTCATCAAAGCTGTTTGCGGTGCCTCGTCCACCACCCTATTCTGCTGAGACCTTCTTGTGATCGCTTTAATTTCATCATTGGTAGCTTCAACTGTGAAGCTTGCACCCTCCGCCTTAGTAGCTTGCCTTTTTGACCTCTTCAAAGCCGCTTGGGATGCCTCCTCCACTATATTATTCTGCTGAGATCTTCTTGTGGTTACTTTAACTTCATCGTTGGCAGCTTCAACTGAAGATTCAACAAATTCTGGACCAAGCAGTTTTTCATTTCTCTCAATAGCTTCCTTACCCCTCGTTCGGTTCCTTTTGTTATTCACATCATTCTCAGCTGATTTCAAGTTCTGAGACTTTGTTATCCGTTCTGCTGGCTTCTCCAAAACTTCCTCCCTTACTTTAGCATCAACCTCATTTTGGACATGCGGGGTCCGAGTATGAGCCATCGATTTCCTTCTCCCTCCTCTTTTCATCTCCTTGGCTTTTGTTTCAGCTTTCATGCAGTCCATCATCTGATCATCACTAGCGAACGTCACTTTCTTGTCCCTCTTCTCTGCCCTATCAATTTCCTTTTCACTCGTACTTTTATCCAATTCTTCTGCACTCTCGTTAGCATTTTTCTCACCTTTTACTCTTCTACCCATCCTTAAACCGTCATTCACACCCTCATTTTCTTCCCTTCTTTCTTGAACTGATACTACTTCTTTGTTTCTCAAAGTTCGTCTCTTGGTCATTCCAACTTTATCCTCAGTCTCATTCACTAAAAGTACGCTATCTTTCCCACGCCTTGTCCTTCCCTTTCTCTCACTAACATCATATTCCAAATTCACTCCCCGCGACCTCGTAACCCTAACTGGACTATCCAAACTGCCTATTTTTACACCATCACTCCTAACACTCAAGCTGTTATTGTGCAACATTGACTTCCTCCTCCCTCTACTTTTCACTTCAACCGATTTTATGAACTCGAAAATTTCATTCTCGGGACTAAACTTCACCTTCTTTAGTGTCCTATTTACAACATCAGACTCTCTATCATTCACAGTCTCATCGAAAACCTTTAAACATGACCGCCCTTGAGTTAAGGGCTTTTCATCATTTACCTGCCCATAATCACACAAATTTAACCAACACCACAAAATTTCTTTTAAAAAACAAAAATGAAATACTCATTACCTTAATAATTAAAGACAGTTTGTTGGCCATTTCCAAGTTAGTTAAATTTGCAGGAATTCCATGTTTCTTGCATAGGGCTTGTAGTTCCTTCCTTTTCATATTATCAAAATCCATCTCTGCTATTTATTCATTAATCAATAATAAGGTTTAAAAAATTGGAATAGAAACAGCGAAATTCAAAGAAAAAAGAGCAAAAATTGGAAGGAAAAATCATACCTGAGATTGAGAAATTGTCGCGAATTGAGCATGGGTGTTCAGTTTTCCTTGTTTATTTTTTGAATTTTGGGGTACTGTTAGAATTTAAGGGAATGGTAAGGATTTGAAATTTGAATTTAATTGGCTTTCCCGCTTCTCAAGGCAATACGACACTACTTTTTGTTTTAGAGGATGAGGATGTCACGTGCAGAAAAGCGCGTTAGGGACTCTTCCGATGTTAGTTCTGGACTCTGGAGCGTCAAAATGGATAAGGAGCTTTCTTTTTCTTTTTCGATTTTTGATTGGAATCTAGTGGTTGGTGAGTGAGAAATATACAGACAGACTTGCACAGTAAGCTTTATGTTTGAGATTAATTTCAAAGTTGATGTGCATTTAAACCAAATTTAATAAATTCAGAAACGAACTCCGACATATTTTCCATTCCCTTACCTTTTTCCTATAGATCAACGACACCTTTTTACTCATTGCGCCCTCTCCTTCCAATGGGAATGTCTTAATCTCGTTCGGTTAAAGCCGAAATATCAACTTATCTTGAAAAGTACTCTCTTCGTTTACTTTTATTTTTTTAGGAAAAATTAGCTAATTTTGATGAGTATTTTTTTTAAAAGTATTTTTGGTGAAAAATAATTTGTGTTTGGCTAATTAATTTAAAAAGCACTTCAAAGCAGTAATTAGTGTTTGGCCAAGCTTTAAAAAATAATTTTAAGTGTATTTTTCTCAAAAATACTTCTCAAAGTGATAATACAGCCAATCACAGGCACTATAAGTAATTTTTTTCTTTCTTTAGGAAAAAAGAAGAAAAGATGGGTTCGTTCATTTAAGTAACTCATACTCCCTCCATTTAATTTATGTAAATCCATTTTTTTTAGTTTGTGAAAAAAAGGATGACGTTTTTTCATAGTTAGGAAACAATTTATTTCAAAAGTTATTCCCAACTGCTGCTTGACTATTACACAGTGCCTTATGCGTCCTTTGACTGGCGACATGGCAATTAATTAAGACCTAAAATACTCGATTTAAAATAAGGCATTGCTACGTAGAAAAACCAAAAATTTCTCTCCTTGAATATTTTCCTGCAATCTCTGTTGGAATTGAATTAAAATCGGGCAGTAAATGTTTTTCCAGGGCTTTGATAACTGTATACTTTTCATCCAAATTTGGTACTTCAGTTTTATTGTAAAATCGAGTTTTATTCATAAAATGTGAGTAATTTAAATGTTGCGAAAAACATGTAATATGATGTTTGTCTAAAATTTTATATGAAAACGCAAAATGAATTAGGGTACTACGTATATGAAACTTCGATCTTCATTACTTGTCGGAATTCCGTGAATTGCATATTTTTCTTTGGCACACCTCTCATTGATCTTCCCTCTTTTATGTAATATTTTTCTTAATCCTTTTTTTTTTACACCTCTGTAGCTTCATCCAAAACCCATCACTGATTACTTTCCTGCCAACTCCAAATTAGCAGCAAAGAGCTTAATATACTTTAATTCCTTCATTGTGTCTCCTTCACATACCAGTTTACTATTAACACTCGATTAAATGGAATATTCGTAAAAATAAATACCAAAATAGAATGTTAAAAAAGCACTGATATATGAAAGAAGAAGAAAATATTATAATAATAATAATAATAATAGAAGGGGGAAGTCAGAAATCTCGTGTGGAAAGTGCCGCTCACTGCACCTTGCGATGCTGCGTTTGCACGTATGCTAAGATCTCATCATTCTTTCCCCATTTGTTACCATCTCTGAAATTTTTGTATCTTTTTCGCAATATCACACTCATTGATTTGAACAAAATTAGAAAAAGAATGTTAGAATTCACACATTGATTTGAACTCCAAAAAGAAAAAAATGAACAGGAAAAGAAGAGTTTACACCATTTGACGTTTGGAAGAGCTTATTATCAGCTGCTGGCTATGAGAAGAAAGAGGTGAATGTAGGGATTTAATAGAGGACACTGTCGGCGATGCTTTGACACTTCACAGCTCCTTATTTGTTGCCCTAATGCAACTGATGATTCTCTGCTATGCATCTTCACCCTAATCTCAGTGGATCCTCAAAATTGTACGGCCGACGAGCAGTAACCTATAATTTGTGAGTATAACTCTTTGAAGGAGGTATTTTACAGTTCACTTTTCAGGTAATATTGTGTTTACTTTTATAAGTAAACAAATTTAACATATTAGGTAAGATTGTTTAATGGGCTTAATACAATTTTGTAATAGTAAAAGACAACTTTAGTCAAGAAAGAGGGAAAAAAAAAGACTTTACTGCATATAAGAAAGTGATTTTAGGGTGTAAGCTTCGAACAACTTACATTTTTGTACAGGATAAAATATGCTATGACACGTGGCCGTCCAAAAAAGAGACATGTGTAACATAAGACGGGGGTGGCCAAAGATCGAAGGCAACTTTTTCGTTTGTCACCGGAAAGAATAACGCTCATAAAGATGTGATAAATGCTCTTCGCCCGGTAGCATTTAGTAGAGAATATTTCATGGCATTAAGAGAAATTAACCGAATTTGGCATTTATGTCACCGTTACATCTTCATCAATGCCCCTCATAATTGACATCAAAGAAGGGCACGATCTTAGGACCTCCTACATAGCTATAAATAGTGAGCTCAATTGTCATTGTAAAGGACACGAATTTTCTGGCAAACTCACATTACATTCTATACAAAGCTCAATATAATTTTATCTTCTTACTTTTCGATTTCGCTGCTGCTGTCCCCGGAAATCCTGTTCCCGGAACTGTTGTCTCTGCTGCTTCATCTATATCCTAAGGCTAAGTGTTGCATAATTCTTCGATTATTTTATTATTTCATGATCAAATTAACTCACTTGTCTAGAAACCGCGTATAAATTCAACTGTACCGTTTTACGGGTAAATAGTTTGGCGCGGAACCATGGGGCCTAAACAGCCGTGTAATTAAATTGATTCTTGCCTTTTTTACTAACGTGTTTTGATTATTTTGTCTTAGAAAAAATCATAAGAAATTGCAGATAACACTCTCATTATGGTGTCACTGATTGAGTCCCCGAAATGAGGCCGGTCCCCTTGAATCTCGGGGTTATGCATGGGAATGACGCCATACCGGGGCATGACATGCAATATCCTTGATATGTTCGGGAAACCACTCCCGATGATGCTGATGAGGAACATGTCATTGATGCGGTAAGGGTCTTGCAAGAGCAATAGGCGATCATTCTAGGTTACCTCACGCGACAGTATAAAGTTATGACGGAGTTGAAGTAGGCACTGTCGGGAGCTTCAAATAATGCAAACAGACGAGATTTTTCCCGGGGTTCCCACGAATCAAACGATGCAGAGGGTCGACAACAACACTCCCAGGAGTGAAATTGGCTCCGATAGGGCATGGGGAACGGATCCGGCCTCAATAATGAGAATGATCCTTTCAAGAATGAACTTTTACGGTTTATGAGGGAAGTGAACACCCGTTTGGACTAGATCCCAGGCGCGCCACTAGTGCTAAAGGTCCGGACTCGAAAAAGTATACTCGGTTGCCATACAAGCCAAGTGCGGCACCAAAGTTAATCCCGAAGCGGTTCAAAATGCCTGAAGTGCCAAAGTATAACGGAACTTCAGACCTCGAGGAGCATATTACCACCTACACAACGACGGTAAAGGGAAATGATTTAGCGCCTCACGAAATTGAATCTGTGTTGCGAAAGAATTTGGAGAAACCCTCACGAGGGGAGCCTTGACGTGGAATTCGTTGTTACCCGAGCGTTCCATACACTCCTTTGAAATGCTCGCGGATTCTTTCATCAAGGCTCATGCTGGGGCTAGAAAAGTACAGGCCCGAAAGGCTGACATATTCAGGATTGCGCAAGGAGAGTCCCAGTTGCTACAAGAGTTCGTTACCCGATCTCAGAAGGAGAGAATGTTGCTCCCCGCTGCCCCAGATGAATGGGCGACTGAAGCATTCACCAAGGGATTGAATCCAAGGAGTTCAGACGCTTCCTGGAAATTGAAGGAAAGCCTACTCGAGTTTCGAGCAACGACCTGGGCGGATGTCCACAACCGGTATGAATCAAAAATAAGGATCGAAGATGATCAGGTTGGTTTTTGCCCTACGAACGGACCGAAGGCCGCAACAAAGGTTTTCGAACAGTGGACAGGTTCGTCGTTGACAGGAGGACTGATCGCGGTCGAAACAATTGATCATTGCAGGATAAAGAAGTGTCAGGATCACGGAATCCTTCTTAACCCAAGTTATCGAAATACAACTTCAACGTCAGTATAGTGGAGTTGGTGTCGGCCATGAGAAACATCAAAGAAGGCATGATTTTCGAAACCGATGAGATTTGATCCCAGCCAGAGGGATCCCAACTTGTGGTGTGAATACCACGGGACGAATGACCACCAGACGGGGGACTTTCAACACCTCCGGGAAGAAGTGGAAACATTATTGAAGAATGGTCACCTCAGAGAATTCTTGAGTGACCGAGCTAAGAACAATTATGGTCATAACCGAACAATGCGGAACCCGAAAGCAGGAGAAGATCCCCCTCGTCAAACAATCAACATGATCTTCGGAGGGAACGAGATTAAATGGGTCACCTTTTCAGCAGCAAAGAAGATGAAAGTATCAATAACGCATAACAAAAGGCTGGGGGAAGACGATATCACTTTTACAGAGGAAGACGCAGACAGATTGTTGTTACCACACAACGATGCACTGGTAATTTGTTTAAATGTGCTAGATTTTAAGATTAAACGTGTTATAGTGGATCCAGGAAGTTCAGCTAATATCATACAATGGAGAGTATTGGAGCAAGCTAAACTCACTAGAAGCATTATTCCGGCTACAAAGCTCCTCGCCGGATTCAACCTCGCAAGTGTGACAACCCGGGGAGAAATTTTATAACGCTGAAGGAGTAATGAAAACAACTATTTAAGTAGTAGATGGTGATATAGGATACACCATCATTCCAAGAAGGCCATGATTGCACGAGATAAAAGTTGTATTATCAACGTATCATCAATTGCTGAAGTTTCCAACGCTCGAAGGAATTAAGCAGATAAGGGGTGATCAACCGGCGGCAAGGGAGACGAATGCAATTTCGGTATCTAGTAGCAAAGGAAAGGAACACGCGACGTAGCAATTACAGGGACCGACACCTACTCCCGAACTAGATGAAGTTAGGCCGGGGGTAGAGGCGTCGGAATATTATCAGGTGCCGAGATATTTTCAAGTTCCAGAAAAGACCGATGCAACAAAGTCCACAGCGGAAGAGCTGGAGTAAGTGGCATTGTTCGAAGAATTCCTAGAAAGGAAATTCTACTTGGGGACAGGACTGCACCCAGAACCAGGTCCGACTTTATTAAATTCCTTAAATCTAACGCTGATTGTTTTGCATGGTTGCATGAGGATATGACAGGCATCCCGATAGAGGTAGTCATACACAAGTTAAGCTTGGATCCCAGCATACATCTGGTAAGAAAAAAGAAACGCACGATGCCGAAGCCAGGAATAAATTCGTCAAAGAAGAGGTAACCTGCTTACTTAATATTGCTTTCGATCCGAGAGGTGAGATATCCAGACTGGCTAGCCAATATAGTAGTAGTTCCTAAGAAGAACAATAAGTTTCACATGTGTGTAGATTATAAAGATCTTAACAAGGCGTGCCCGAAGGACTCGTTCACACTGCCAAACATCGATCAAATGATTGATGCCATGGCCGGGCACGAGTTAATGAGTTTTCTCGATGCTTATTCTGGGTACAACCAAATTAAGATGAACCCGGAGGACTTCGTTTATAACAAATTTCGGTATATATTGCTACAATGTGATGCCCTTCGGGTTGAAAAACGCCGGAATCACTTATCAATGGCTCGTGAACAAGATGTTTGAAAATCAAATAGGTAAAACTATGAAAGTTTATATGATGATTTGCTCGTTAATTCTTTAAATGCAGGTGATCATCTTAAACATCTGCAAGAAACTCTCGACATCCTAAGGAAGCACAATATGAAACTTCGTCCCGAGAAATGCGCGTTCGGGGTCAACTCTGATAAGTTTCTAGGATTTTTGGTATCACAAAGGGGAATTGAGGTAAACCCCGATAAGATCAAGGCCATAGAAGATATTCCGGACCAACTATCAAACGTGAAGGAAGTCCAAAGGCTTACAGGGAGATTGGCAGCTTTGAGCAGGTTCATTCCAGTCATCAGAAAAGTGTCATCATTTCTTTGCACTGCTCAAAAAGAAAAATAATTTCGAATGTACCCCAGAATGCCAGCAGGCTTTGAGGGATTTAAAGAAATACTTGATAAACCCTTCATTGCTTTCAAAACCAAAAGAAGGTGAAATGTTGCTGGTTTATCTCGCGGTCTCAGAAGTTGCCGTAAGTGCAATTTTAGTCTGAGAGAACGAAGGTACGCAATCTCCCATTTACTATGTTAGTAAAATTTTAACGGGAGCAGAAACTCGTTACCACATTTGGAGAAACTGGCCTTAGCTCTCGTAGTTGTCGCTCGGAAGCTGAGGCCTTACTTCCGATGCCACCTGATAGCCGCGGTGACTACTTTCCCTTCGTGGAACATCCTCCATAAACCTGAGCTCTCGGGTAGATTGGCCAAATGGGGCATCAAAATGAGTGAGTTCGACATAGAATATAAACCAAGGACTGCAATTAAGTCGCAAGTCTTGGCTGACTTCATCGTCGATTTCAGTTGGGGATTATTTCCTCTAGCAACTAAGGAGGCGGTAATGGTTTCGAATCGACATCATGGGTTTGGACCTTATTTATGGACGGAGCTTCCAACGTAAAAGAGTCTGGGCTCGGTATAGTCTTAATCACGCCTTCCGGGGAAACCCTAAGGCAAGCCATCAGGATGGTCCATTTAACTAACAACAAAGTAGATATGAAGCTTTGATTGTAAGGCTCGAATTGGCCCGGGGACTAGACTCCAAGTTCATCGAAATCAAATGCGACTCACAGCTGGTGGTAAATCAGGTCTACGGGATCTTCGAGACCAAAGAGGAGAGCATGCAACAATACGTGGTAAAGGTTCAAGCTCTGTTGGCACGATTCTGGGAGTGGTCAATTACTCATATCCCAAGGAAAGATAATGTAGAAGCAGACGCATTGGAAAACCTAGGATCATCGACGGAAATAAAAGGATCGGAGTCCGGGACGGTAGTACTACTGATGAACTCAGTCCTGAATACAGATGGTTACTATGAGGTAAATTTGACTAATCTGGTCTGGGACTGGAGGAATGAAATCATCGATTATCTCGAACACGGGAAGCTACCTGAAGACCCTAAATTATCCCGAGCGTTGCGTGCTAAAGCAGCACGATATAGCTTCAAGGAAGGGCAATCGTATAGAAAATCTTTTCAAGGCTTACTAGCCCGATGCTAGGGGCATCCGAAGCAAACTATGTCATGAGAGAGGTTCACAAAAGGGATATGCAGCAACCACCTGGATGCAAATTCTTAGTACTGAAGTTGGTAAGGGCAGGATATTATTGGCCCCGCATGGAACAAGTCGCCAAAAACTTCGTACAAAAATGCGATAAGTGTAAACGTTACGCACCACTGGTGCATCAACCAGCAGAACTCTTATATTCAGTTCTGTACCGTGGCCATTCATAAAATGGGGGATGGACATCGACGGACCACTACCACCGGCTCCCGGAAAGGTAAGATTTCTTTTAATTTTGACTGACTATTTCTCTGAGTGGGTGGAAGAAGGTCCTTATCAGAAGATTGGAGAACGCGAAGTGGTGGATTTCTTGTGGAAAAATGTAATTTGCAAGTTCGGAATACCAAAAGAGATAGCCTGCAACAATGGGCCATAGTTTATCGGCGCAAAAATTCCAAAGTTCCTCAAAGATTTAAAAATAAAGAGGATCACATATTCACCCTATCATCCGAGCGCAAACGGTCAAGCGGAGTCCACGAACAAAGTAACTATTGAAAACCTCAAGAAGAGGTTGGAAGCAACTAAGGGTAACTGGGCCGAAGAATTACCCGGAGTTCTATGGGCATACCGAACTACGGCCAAGTCAAGCACAGGGGAAACCCCTTTTTCCTTCGTGCACGGTGCAGCAGCTTTAATCCCGGTGGAAGTAGGGGAACCCACCTTGTATATCCAGGCAGATAAATAATTGAACAACGAAGCAATGTCAGTCAACTTGGAACTGCTCGATGCACGCAAGGACTTGGCACATGTAAGAATGGTAGCTCAAAAGCAGAGAATAGAGCGATATTATAATCGAAGAGCCAACCTCTGTTATTTTAAAGTAGGAGATTTCGTTCTAAGGAAAGTAACTTAAAACACCGGGGAGCTTAACGCGGGGAAGCTAGGTCCAATGTGGGAAGGCCCCTACCGGGTTTCAGCTATCACCGGGAAAGGTTCATACGAGTTGGAAAACCAAAATGGAGAAAAGTTGCCCAGCAATTGGAAAGTGTCACACCTTAAAAGATATTATTGCTGATGAACATTATCCGATCAGAAAGTATGTGCTGCACTCTTTTTTCCTTCGTTCAGTTTTTGTTCCAATTGGATTTTTCTGACAAGGTTTTTAACGAGGTAGCAACAGAAAGCATACTATGAAGGCAACAACAATAAGACCTTTGATAGCAAGGCACACAAGCAAAGATCCATTCAGGGATGGTTAGATAATCTTTTGCTCTATAGCAAATTTTCACCGGGAAGTTAAGTTTGCTATTGATCAAAAGGTTACATGATCGTTCACGAGCACAAACCACTAGAGGGTTGTTAAATAGTCCTTAACTCGATAGCATAAATTCCTAAGGGGAAGTAAAGTGTGTTACCAAGTTAAGGATTATCTAGCAATACATTAGTGGAATCTTCAAAGATACAAGACATCCAGTGTTCCAATTCGCAATCTTCGTATTCGAACACTGGAGGAGATGATATGAGGATACGACAACAATGACTGCCATGTCGACCGGGAAACAAAAAAATGGAAGTATAATTGCATCATCGGGACCGAGTAAGCGGCTCCCGAAGTAGGCCAACAATGACTGCTTTGTCTTCTTGTCGGGAACTCCGTAAAGAAACATTTGCTCCCGAAGTAGGCTCGGAGCCACCTGTTCGAGTAAGCGGCTCCTAAAGCAGCTTCGCTGCATCAGCAGAATCAGCCAAAACATCCTCCTCGGGAACAACAACAGGGCCCGTGGGTAGACCTAATTTCATAGACAGATTAGAAGGGATCAATCAAGTTTTTCACATGAAAAATTGAAACAAGGTGAGTTTGAATTACCATGATTCTTGGTATTCCACCGGTAATTAGGGGCCAGTTCTTTAAGTGAGTCTCGGGCGTCGTAACGTCCAAGATCTTTTGTACCTACCGGTCCAAACCTTCGACCACCGGTGAGATCCATCGAGTTGCTGAAACATGCGAAGGATGGAGGATCAATACGGCTATAGAAAAATATTTAGTAAAAGAAAATACTAAACAAAGAGCTTACGAGTGCGGTTTCAAGCGGCCGGAAAGGATGGAGCCGTTGCTGGAATGATATCGTTGGTGGAAGTTGCAATGAACAGTTCCATCCACCCACGGTCGTTGTCATCATCCATGCTAGACAACAGAGCATGGTAGCCATATTTGCAGAAGTTTATCATTCCCCCGCGGAAGATTTTGGGAGAATAGAGATTCATCATATAAGCTAAAGTTAGCTCCTCTCCAGTCTCCTGGCACAAACGCCGAAGGCAAGCAACCGTCCTCCACACAGAAGGACTTACTTGTCCAAACACACTTGGTAGCGGAGGCAAAACTCCGTAATCATGGGGTCAAGCTCTCAGCTCAAAGAGAACGCACCCAGAATAAAAAGATACGTGTAAAAATATGTAAAACCCTCTTTGGGTAGGGTGACTCACTCCGATAGATCAGGAGCAGTAATATCCAAGTCATGGCTGTCTTCCTTCACAGCAGGAATGCTTGAAGAACGTATGGAAGAAGGATACCTACTGATGGCCTATGTACGAGAGTTAGCAGTAGGGAATTTCTCTTTGAAATATTTTGTGGTAATAAAATTTTTAGGGATGATGGAGCCCACTGTTGAAGGAGTGATGATGTCCAAAGCACACCTCAAAAGATGTATGAAACGGTCGTATGCAATAATAGAAACCCAACTAAGAGTCGGGGTCGAATCCATAGGGAGCTAAGATGGGGGTTAGGGGTATATATTTCAATTTGAGCAATTGGATTATCTAATTGCACTTCCACAACAAGGATTTATTTTGTATTTCTAATGTTATACTAATGATTGCAAAATCAAGAAAGAAGACTAGAGATAATTGTTTTTAAGGTTTTTCTAAATGGATAAAAGGCCTAGGGTTGTGACCTTGACCTAGGTGTCTGCCTAATGGGATAAAGACTTTAATGCTTGTTTTGTCGATTGGGGTGTATTATAGCTCTCACCTCTAAATTACTCACTCACTACCTCTCGGTTAGAAAATGGTTTTGCCCAATTTGGCTTTCTCAAGACCAAATACGTATCACCCAAAACAGTTGATAAGAGCTCAAGTCGGGTTATTACTATCTCTAGGTTAAATCCTTTAATTGGGTTAATCAATCTCTCAATTGACCCAATTCCTTGTTAGTCTAGTTATCCTAGACCAGGTCCCTCTTTCTTAAGTAGAGATTAAGTCAAATAGGAACGAATTAATGTTTGCAACCATTAATTCTAAAATTAAAGTATAAATAAGCTAAATAATCAACACTCAATCATAAACAAGTATAAAATTAATCACCCATTAGGTTTACACACTAGGGTTGGGTCATAACCCTAGTAAAAATCTAGCTACTCGTTATGAGATTTGAAGAAAATAAAGATGTAAAGCTAATTAAACTCATAACGGAAGATTAAAATGATGAAATCTAATGTTAAAATACTCAAATAAGCTAAAACTTCCTAAAAGAGCAAAGAGAAACGGCTACAACAGTTATCTATGTTAAAAACTTAACCTAATTTTGTGAAACTCGTCTATTTATACTAGGCTAAAAATTTCGGACAAAAATACCCCTCGGGAGGTTCTGCGGCCGTAAAATTCCATGTGCGGTCCGTAGATTTCTTCATCTGGCAGGAACTGGAGTTCTGCGGCGGCAAATTTCTGAACTGCGACCGCGCGGCATTCCTCTGCGGACGCACATTTCTGGACTGCGGCCGCAAGGCAACATTTCGTGGTCCGCACAATTAGGACTGCGGCCGCACAAATCTTGTGAGGTCCGCAATTCACAGAAGCTCCTGGACTTGGTCTTTTTGCATACTCTCTGATCTTCGACTCTTAGCCCAGCTTTGCGGCCGCACAATTCATGTGCGGTCTGCACTTTGCGCAAATGTCTGCTAGATTTTTCCTCTTTGTTTGCGGCCGCAGATGGAATTTTGCGGTCCGCAATTTCTTCTGCGGACGACACATATGTGCTTCTGCGCCCTTGATTGTCTTGTGCTTTGGATTACTTCTTTTTGAGTCGGATTTCATCTTGGGAGACCAACTTCCAGCATTCCTGCAAATTTGCACAATTTTATTAGTTTCGGGAATACAATTCAATGCTTTTAGACTAAAACAAAAGCTAAAAGGCGCTAATAAGCCGTCAAAAACCATACTTATCAAAGAGCAGAGCCCTCGGCCTTGTTCTTGCTTTTTGAAAAATCGGTACGCTTTGAGGAAGAAGCCATTGTATGGAAGAAGAATACGAAGGTTTTTGTTTGAAGAGAATTAGAGAAACGATGAAGAGCAAATGCAAGTTAGATAAAGGGAGCTTGAAAGTATTATGAAGTATAAGGGAGAAAGTTGATATGTATAAGTAAAAATTTTGGCAGCTAAATTCATGGCCATGATTATCTCGATAATCCGTAAAAGTTGTACTCATGAGAAGACGCGTGTTCGGGGCATTAAATGCGGAGAGACGTGCGTCTAATCAACTGTCAGAAACCTTCAGAGGGAATTATAGTAATCACCACTAAAAGAGTGTTTCTACCAACTTCCCGATAACACAAAGTTATGACACCGGAAAGCAGAGGGACTATCTGTATAGGGTAAAATATGCTATGACATGTGGCCGTCCGAAAAAGGGACACGTGGAACCCAAGACGGGGGGATGGCCAAAGACCGAAGGCAACTTTTTCGTTTGTCACCTCAAAGAATAACGCTCATAAAGATGTGATAAATGATCTTCGACCGGTAGAATTTGATAGAGAACATTTCATGGAATTAAGAGCAATTACCCGTTACAGGGAATTTGGTATTTGTGTTTATCGTTATTTTCACCAATGCCCCTCATAAATGAAATTAAAGAAGAGCACGATCCTATGACCAATTTCATAGCTATAAATAGTGAGCTTAGTTGTCATTGAAAAGGACACGAATTTTCTGCCAAACTTACACTATATTCTATACAAAGCTCAATATAATCTTATCTTCTTAGTTTTCGATTTTGCTGTTGTTGTGCCCGAAAATCCTGTTTTCGGAACTGTTGCCTCTACTGTTTCGTCTATATCCTAAGGCTAAGTGTTGCATAATTCTTCGATTATTTTATTATTTCAGGATCAAATTAATTCACTTGTCTAGAAACTATGTATAAATTCAACTGTATCATTTTACGGGTAAACAATTATGTAAATTAATTTTGTCATCAAGTATTTCAAGGGAAGATCCAAGTACTTAAGAGATTACACAATTTGAATATAAATTTTAGTATTATGACTTCATAATTTCGTGATATGTTTGTCACCGTGTTAATTATGAAAAATAGTTGACGTTAGTTTTCGGAGTATAGTCATCCGAAAAATACGTAGTGTGAGTACTTACATGTGTCTTTTACTGTTACTTCAAATGTTGTTCACAAGAATTTTGGAGTTCATTACTTAAATAATTATCTAACTATCAAAAATTATAGATCAAAGTCACTTTTCTATTATTTGTAACAAGAAAGTCATTTAACTTTTTTTATTGCACTCAACCGAATTTTTTGATATTTCCGGTGGAAGAAGCTGACTTGGCGGTCCACATAAACTTTTTATATTTTTTGCCACGTAAAATAATTATCATCCAAATAAAAATTAATCCAACGTGATCATTAAAGGTAATACCACCCGGAATAAACTTTTACTCCTAAACGCTTCCAAAAATTCTTGGACCCATTATTATTTTATATAACTCTTTTCTTCTTCGCTTGAACCATCGGACTTTATAACATATCATCCTAATAAAATCAGTTACTGTTTTTCTTTATTTTTCATTTGTTTAATCTTGCGTTATGGTTTACTTATTGCATTCCCGTCCTATTTTTCAAAAGAAATTTTGTCTCACTTCTTTTATGTAGAAGCATCCATGTTGCTCTCCCTCGTACCCATTATAATTTTAAGGCGAAAAAAATAAGAGAATAAGAGACACAATGGTGGAACCAAAATAATATCGAGGGAATCAAATGAGTTACGGAAGGTTGATAGTCTTACTTTCTGAATGGTATTAATTGGACTATGATATACCAGGTAACTAAATAACTGCTCTTATTAAGTAACTATTTTCGATGCTGAAAGGTTCAGTGTTGGATTAGAGAAACCGTGAAAAGTTCATCTATTTGAGAGAAGAAGAGGAGAGTTTTATAAAATAGTAATGGGTACAAGGGTTTTTGAAAGAGAGATACATTTAGGAGTAAGGTTTATTTTGGGCGGGTTTACCTTTAATGGATCAGGTTGGATTTATTTTTTGTTTGGGTGATAATTATTTTATGCGGCCAAAAATAGAAAAAGTCCATATAGACTGCCATGTTTTTCACCGAAAGATATTAAGAAATCCGGCTGAGTGATCATCAGTGTGCAATAGGAATAGTTGAGTGATTTTCTTATTAAAATTGAAAGAAAAGTGACTTTGCTTCATGATTTTTAATAGTTCAATGATCATCTGAGTAATGGACTCAAGGATCTTGGCATGATGGAAGGCATATGAGTATCGTAGGTGCACCGTGCATGTGGAAGAGAAGTAAGACCGGGCACATCATACTCTTCAAGGATTGTCACACATGGACTAATTTATTATGTCAACAAATTAGTCACTATAACACTTTAAATTCCTAGAACAAACTGAAATAGACAATACATATACACAGCAACGTTAAGGGAGACGCAGAAAGATCAGCATCTTGGTAGTGTTGGTTCAAGCAAGTGGCCTAATACAACAGTGGAGAACAAGCTTTCTCAAGGTAACTTTTCCTTTGATAAAGATACACAAACTTGCTTCATAGTTGGCCGAGCTTGAGGACTTTGACGAAGACATGCAAATGCTAGCTTTCTGATCTTAATCAATTCTTCCGCTTCTTGTTTTCCAGGAGCTTGTGGCCGTTGGGCAATGATATCCTTTAACAATATTCCAGGCGCGCTTGACTCTGACGAAAGTGATAATATAGCTACGATAATATCACCTGGATGATGACCTAAAATGACTTCCAGTGATAGCACCCCAAAACTGTAAACATCACTCTTCTCATTTACCTTCATTGTGTAAGCAAGCTCTGCAAATATATTAGAAATTAAGTATAGGATATTAGAAAATAGTGTAAGAGTTAAAAATTCTGAAGTAGTAATAGATTCAAAGAAGTTAGTAAAAATATATATACCTAGAGCTACATAGCCAAATGTTCCAGCGAACAATGTCCAATTAGAGGAGTTAAGCCTTAAGCGTTTTGCAGTGCCAAAATCAGAAACATGGGGATTGCCTTCACCATCTAATAGAACATTGTTACTTGATATATCTCTGTGAATTATAGGAGGTGAACACTCATGATGTAAGTAACACAATGCATTTGCTACTCCCTTGACAATATCAACCCTCTTGAGCCAATCTAATTCTCTTGCTCTATCCTTATTGCTAAGGTTTTGTGACAAGTTTCCTCTTTCCAACAACTCATAAATCAAGAATGAGTGACGTGCACGTGAACAAGATCCATAAAGCCTCACTATATTTCTATGGCGGATGTTTACTAGAGTTTGTATTTCTTTTGAAAAGCTTTTCAAGTTGTCGTCGGAATATTCTTCATCTTCTAAAACATGAACTTTTTTCACTGCAACAACTTGACCACATGGTAATTCCACTCTAAAGACAGTTCCGTGTCCTCCTTTCCCAATGCAATATTTGCTATCGAAATTCTCTGTTGCTGTAATGATGTTTTCATATGCTATTTTCCCATCAAATCCTCGAATCGAAAAAGAATTACCGGATGGTTCTTTAGGCTGAATACTACTAGTATTTCTTTTCCTTTTTGTTAGAAAAAGAATACAAGTAATCACAAGTAGAAGTAGGGCAACCGAGATAAGAGACAGAGTTAAGGTCAGTATAATCTTTCTACTTGTTGTCTCTTTTTTCCCTAATGAAGAGCAAGGTTTCATACCATTGTGATTGCTGCAACACAAATCATGGTTATCTCTTAATTGTTCAATCAATGCATTTTGAAATGCCATGATCTTGGGAAGGGGACCAACCAATTGATTGGAAGATATATCAATAGAACTCAAACTAACGCGTTCATTGAAACTTGATGGGATTGAACCACACAAGTTATTATGTGAAAGATTCATGACTTCCAAGCGTTGCAAAGATCCTATGGTCCGCGGTATCTCGCCACTGAGCATGTTATAACTGAGATCAAGATACAGTGGGGAGTGCAAATTTCCCATATTAGAAGGAATAGTTGTGTTTAGCATGTTCTTGCTTAAATTCAAGTTCCAGAGCTGCCTACAATCTCCTATTTCTCTTGGAATCTTGCCACTTATATTATTTGCAGCCGAGTTAAATCTTGTAAGTTTAGACAACTTTCCCACTTTTGCAGGTATTTCCCCTGAAATTTTATTTCGATGCAAATCAAGTACCAGCAAGAGAGTTAAGCTCTCCAAATTTTTAGGAATTTCGCCGGTCAAGTAATTTGAAGACAGATCAAGCATTTCCAGTTTAGTCATATTTCCTATCTCAATAGGTATAGCTCCAGACAAATTGTTGTTGGAGATCTTCAAGCTGGTTAGATTATGAGAAATGCCCCATTTTGATGTCAATCCACCACAAAACTTATTGCGACTCAAATCAATGTAAATTAGATTTGGATAGACACCAAAAGCATCTGATATATTGCTAGATAATTGGTTTCTTTCAAGCTCAAGTCTGGTCAGTTTAGAGCAATTTTTCAAGCTTGTAGGGATACTACCGATAAAGTTATTATCATATGCTGTGAATTTAGTCAGTTTTCCACCAAGACACACATTTTGTGGCAAGTGACCAGTAAGATTGTTCTCTGCTATTTGAAAAATTTCCAAATGTGTAAGATTTTCAAGCTCTATTGGAAGGGTTCCATTGAGTTTATTTCCGAGCAAACACAAATGCACAAGGGATTTTAAGTTACCTAAGCTTGAAGGGATGGGACCATAGATATCATTAGTTGTTAGATATAAGTGCTTGAGATTTTTAAAGAATCCTATTTCAGGTGGAATAATTCCAGAAAAATGATGGATCCTCAAATCAAGGTAACTCAATCTTGAAAGATTACATATGTTTTGTGGCAATTTACCATGGAGTGAATTATTGGAAAAATCAATTAATTGGAGATGGGGAAAGGAAGAGAAATTTAGGTGGTGAAGAGAATCCCATAATTTGCAATATCCATTTGAGTAATTCTTCCAAATTTATCACAAGAAATACCATCTCAATGGCAAGGACTAGTACTGCTTGTGACCACCCAAGAAGAAAGAAGTGATTGGTTTGCATTTTCAAGACTTGCCTTCCTTTTTTTAAGAGAGAAAATGCTTCATATGAACTTGAATTAATTGAATGTTTTTCAGAAGCATTTAGTTAAGATTTGGCAGAAACATGTTGAATAGAAGTAGTCATAAAAATCAACATCATATACATGAAGAGAAAATGACTGAAAATTGGATGGGTTGATAAGGAAATAGTCATGATTATTTTTCCCCCCAAAAAAAGAAGAAGGAAAAACACCAAAAATCTCTTATTTATCCTAAGGCAAATTGTTTGGTTTTGTGGGAATGCTGGATATATTGATTAACGGACAGATATTTATAACTAAAACAAGGATCATGCTTCCAAGTGGGAAACCAAGCAGCAGTAAACAGCTCTTGTTTAGTGTATTTTCTTTCTTTTTCCCTTTCAGTTAAATTAAACATACATAAGTTCTCGCGTAACTAAACCCATTTGAATTGAAATAAAGCTGAAATGATGTGCGAAAAGGTAAAACAACCAAAAATATTTAAGTATAATCCCGAATTTGGAGTCACAAGTGCAAGAGCTGCTAGAAGTTCTACAAATAGAGTTTGAAATAAATACAACTGTTTCGATTGAAATTAACAGTGACTAAGGAAAGAGGAAGGGGACTTCAAGGTCTGGGGACGCCAGCAGATCTACCTCGAGTCTTCAATATACCAATCCGAGCTGATGCACCTCACGTATAGCTGGGACCAGTATCAAAATCTGCACAAAAAGTACAGAGTTTAGTATGTGTACAAACCAATTCAATGTACTCCGTAAATGTCGAGCCTAACCTTGACGAGATACTGACGAAGCTATGACAGGACACTCACGTAATTAAACCTGTACAAACGAAAATATACATGCAACATAACAACAAATAGAGGTTAAATATGTACAATTGGGAGGGAACATGCGAAGGGGAACACGATACGATAATTACAACAGGAATGACAACATCACTGTTCGTGCTTTTACTCTCAATCTCTCCATGAAACGATAAATACGGCACGGCATACTCTTCGTGCTTTAACTCTCTTTCTCACTATGTATTAATCAATAATTGAAGCAATAATCGGCACGACATCACCCTTCGTGCTTTAACACTCTCCCTTACCATGTAGTAATGAATATAAAAATTGGGAGATAAATAATACAAGAATAAACCTTACATTAATAAGGGTTCCAAAATACCAAACCTCAATTTCCAAGAATACTCAACCATCACAATTAAATTCATAAATGAGGGAAGAGCAATCAAATAAGGAATAAACTAATCTAAGCATAAATATCATAAGTACATAATGCAATAAATTACAAGAATCAAGTCCCACCCGCATGCTTTAACCCAACAACAACACATAAGTACTCGTTACTTCACATATACGTTGTACCCAAACATTTAAACACGTAGCAAATAGGCAAACAAATCCTAATCCCTCAAGTCAATGTTAACCACAACACTTACCTCGCTCCGCAATCGACTCAAAGTCCAACCACGACCTTGCCTTTTGAGCAAGCCTCCAAACCAACCAATCTAGCAAATTATTAACCAAACGATTCAAAATAAGCCTCAGGAACTACCCACGAATGAAAGAGGTTCAACTTAGGTCATTATTGAAAAAGTCAACAAAAGTCAACCCGGGCCCGCTTGATCAAAACCCAAAATTCGGACCAAAACCCGATTATCCATTCACTGCCGAGCCCGATTATGTAATTTATTTTGAAATCCGACCTCAATTCGAGGTCTAAATTCCAATTTTACAAAAAATCCTAATTCTACCCGAATTCCCAATTTCCACCATGAAAATCCTAGGTTCAACGATGAAAACTTATGAAATGTAATGGGTAATGAAAGAAAGTAGATTAAGATCTCTTACCAATGAATTGAGGAAGAAAGGCTCTTGAGAAAATCGCCTCTGAGGTTTCTAAGGTTGAGAATTTGAAAGAATGAGCAACATTCCATCTATCTCAGTTTTTACCCAGCTGCGGATCTCGCAATTGCGGTATTTTGTTCGCAATTGCGAACATAGCAATTGCAAGAAAAAGGTCGCAAATGCGAACTCCTCTTAGAAACCCAGTCATCGCAAATGTGATATTTTTTATTGCAAATGCGAACCCCCAGCTCTCGCAAATGCGGACCACCTCTTCACAAATGCGAAGAATGCCAAGGACCATGCTGAGTCGCAAATGCGACTCTGCCTTCGCAAAAGCGAAAATGGCAAGTTCGCAAATGCGGACTTTTACCTTGCAAATGCGTGGATCCCCTAGCCTGCCCATGCTCGCAAATGTGAAGCCTTGTTCGCAAATACGAGCCAAATCTTGCAAATACAAGACCTGCACTAGAACACCAGCAACAAAAGAGGCATCAACTATTCTATCAAGTCCGAAATCACTCTGTGGCCTATCTGAAACTCACCCGAGCTCTTGGGGCTCCAAACCAAGTATGCACACAAGTCCAAAAACATCATACGAACTCGCTCGCTCGTTCAAAACACCAAAATAACATCTAGAACTATGAATCGGACACCCAAACGAATGAAATTTTCAATAAAATTTACGGACTTCTATTTTAACAACCGCACGTTTGAATCACGTCAAATCAACTCCATTTCGTATCAAATTTTGCAGACAAGTCGTAAATGCAGTAATGAACCTATACCAAGCTCCGGAGCTGAAATCCGGACCCGGTAGCAATGAAGTCAAACTTCGGTCAAATTATAAATTCTTTAAACTTTTAAACTTCAAATTTTCAACAAATTGCGATAACTCGAGTTAGGGACCTCCGAATTCAATTCCGGGCATACGCCCAAGTCCTAAATCATGGTATGGACCCATCGGGACCATCAAAATACGGATCCGGGTCCGTTTGCTCAAAACGTTGACCGAAGTCAACTCAAGTGAATTTTAAAGACACGGATTCACAATTTAATTAATTTTTCACATAAAAGTCTTTTGGAAAAAGACACGAATTGCACACACAAGTCGAGAAAGGCTAAAAGAAACTATTTGAGATTTCAAAATATAGAATTAAAAATTAAAACTCTAAATGATCAATTGAATCATTACACTCTCATATGCCTAGTAGTTAACTTGGTGATCTTTCTAACCTTCCACCGTGCAGGTAGAATGTTCAAATTTCGTGACTATTTTATACTCTTTTCCTCCCCTACCCCACCCAACCCCGCCCCAACCCAAAAAAACTAGCGCGTTACAAGATAGCGAGTCCTTTCTAAATCTATATGGAATGATAAAATTAATTGATACAGATAAATTTTCTATAACATAGATTGACGATTTAATAGTCACCCAATACATCCTTTCACGTGTGGATCAATTACTTTTCATTACTTTGCCTGCTCCTATATTATGCCAAACTGTGTGATAATTTTTTCTTAAAAGTTTAAGCTGCTAAAAAATACTTTAATTACTTAATTAGGTTAGGTCTTTATCCCGCACGCTAAATGAGGTTCAGGTGTAAGCTAAGGAGAATTAGACTACTTTTTTTTTTGGTAAATAAGTTTGACTCACTTTTTAGTTGGCTTTAATGACATTCTAATTTGTACGACCTTGTTCATTCCTAATCCGGTGAAACTGCCTTTTCCCACTTGTTCATTCTTTGTCACTCACATGATTTGGAGCTCTTTCTTGTTCAATTTAATCCTCATGGAAATTAAATTACAGAAAAAGCTTCAATGAGTCAAAGGAGATCCGTGTAGTAATCCATTAGGCATTACAAATAAGGACTCTCAGGGCCATACTCAAAATCTTTTAATCAGTAGAGTCAATTAATGGACGGTGGTGTTAGTTTCTCTCTGGGTGCAGAAGTGGACCTACCTTTGGATAGAAGGGTCATCGGCTCCCAGTAACTTCGAAAATATATATATATATATATATATATATATATATTTTTTATATATATAAATAACAGATATATATTTTGATCACCCTAAGATTCAAATCTTCAGTAGCTGCATTGATCGATTTGGGACATATCTTTACTTTTAACGTGCTATCTGAGTTCGATTATGACTCCAACATTTGCTCAAAGTTTATTAGACAATAATGCCTGTGCTACTTTTAAATCCTCGATCCGCCTTTGTTTGGGTACCTCAATAGTTCAATCTTTTGGGCGGAGCGGCTGGATTCTTTGCAGACCTCGTGGCGCATATGCAGCACCACAACTAAGACCAACAGAAGAAATAATAACTTTTTTTATTTTAAGGCAATTTGGTAAAATGATAGTGTAGAAAAAAAAGTTTTAGCTTTGCAGGGAAATAAAGTGAGATGTCGAGACAGATAAGGATTGGAAAGGAAAAGAAAATGAGAAGCAAGTAAATGTAAACGGGAACTGGGTCGAAGAGCTTGACTTGGGCTATAATGATTTTATGCAACTTTAAACTTATTTCTATTACCTCCAGATAAACTACATTTTAATAAATTAATTCATACTTCTGTTTCTCCAATATTTTTCCTACGAGTTCATCACGTGCTATTTAACAACAAAAATGATATTGCTCTAAAATAAACGTATGCTCATAAACTTTTTAAAATATATGTACAATTTATAAAACGATGTAAAGAGATGACTAGGCTCAATTTAAGCTGTGTTAATCATTTTAGAAGAGCGATGCATAGAGACAGGTAAGAGTGCTAGCTAATATCTTAATTAAGGGACAAGCACGCTTCCTTGGCTCGTATGCCCTTTTCCTTGTTCTTTTGGGTTTCTTTTAATCTAATTGTCATTTTGGATTATGATGCTAATCTATTTATCCTCTAAAATGTTTGTTTAGGCTTTAGAATTAGCTCCAATATAGCCTCACGAGATGGAATTTTGATAAAAAGTCACAAAGATAAAGTAATAATAATGAAATTATGGATTCATGATACGGATACAATTTACAGTTTTTCATTCTCCGTGTCTTGCCTCTATTGACTAAATTACATAGTAGTATGGGAAAAACAAGCTAATCTCCTTCTATTTACGAAGTTTCAACAGAAAATAAGCCATTTTTTCTCCCTAAATTTTCTATGCAACTTACATTAACCTGATTGATGAATATTTTAGAGTGGGAAGCTATGCAACGATAATTAAGGGAACTGAAAATTTGTCTTCAAGGCTTTGAAAGAAAGGACATTTATCTAGTATTTAATAATACTAATGAATAATCAACCACATAAAAAATATTTTAGCAACTATTTGTAAGGATGACACTAATCAAATTCAAACTTCTCATCTAGAATATATTCCTAGTACAAATAGAATTCTCGATCTAGACTCAAAGCATAATCAAATCAAAATAAAATAAAACAGTGAAATTAGGAAATCTAAAAACGGCTTAAGCACTATAGCTCATTGGTGAAGTTCGTCGTGGATCAAGTACCATCGACAAACTGAAAAAAAAACCCAAAAATATTATCCCTTGGTGCTTCAATTCACGAAATTTGTAACGGAGAAAGAGTAGGCAACCAAAAGCTTGCTGCTTAAGAAGCCTTTGAAACCTATGGATGTTGAAAAGGTTGCTGATAATACTGACTGCGTCATTAAAACTGATTTGTCGTCGGGATACCTAATTTGATATTAATGTACTAACAAAATAAGCAACTAAAAATAATGCGTGCTAAAACTCTAAAAAATTAAAAAAAATTCTAAAACATTTATTGTAGCTTTTATTACGAATGTAACAAAAATATACAGAAACAAGCTTTGGAGTTGGTAAGACAAGAACTAGAATCACAAAAAGAGGAATCAAAGATTTTATCAATGCTCCATGTGCTACTGAAAAAATTCTAGAGTTAGAGATAATAATTAGAGAGCCTGCGGAGGTTGGAGAGTCTTTGGAGAAGCATGTGGAAGAGCCCGTGGTTCTGAGAAGGTTGTGCCGAAGCCTGTAGAAAAAAGGGTGGAGGTTGGGATAGGTTGTGGAGGAAAAGACCAGAGAAACACTAGAACCAATGAGAGGTTATATTAGAACTCTGTATCGAAAAATCCGGCAATTCAACATGCCTTGCTCTTTAATTCAAAATGTACAGGTCATTGGAGAAAGCATGGGATAATACTTATCATATAGCATGGCTTTGCTCAAGTATATGATTTAGCTGTTGGTAGGACAGTTTGCGTATGAAATTGCTATTCAAACTTTTCTAATGTTTTTACTATATGAGTCGGAAAAAATCTCAATAATTAGCGTATCTTTGCTCAAATATATGGTTTAACTGTTGGTAGGGAAAAAAAGCAAAACAAAATAATCAGTTCTTGAGAGGCCTCAATCGTTGAGAATGATGGTTTTAAAGCTGGCTATGATAGAATCAAAAATACCTTAAGATGAACGCCGTCATCTTTTACCCAAGATCTATCATGTCAAATCATCGAGAATTAAAACTAGATGCAGAAGCATATCTGAATCCATAAGTGCTGCAGAGATTCTTCAGTCTTACGGTTATCGGTCTTCCAAACCAACACGTAATCTGTTCTCTTCTTTCCAACAATGGGATGCTAGAAAGAAAACCCTACGTCTGATTTGGGGACCATAACCCTATTAATAGGTGCACAAGTTTATGTATTTCTAATTTAACCCATCATCAAATTAGAAACTACATCTGGGTATCTACACATACGACCCCATACTTTACAAGGTATTTAATAGACCCATTTAACTTTAAAATCTTAGTAGATCACTTTTAAGTTGGGTCAACCTTTTAATGATAGCAACCAACATATAATTATTTTTAATACAAAATATATTTACAAGTCCATAAACTCTTACAATCTCCCACTTGGACGACATATATATATATATATATATATATATATGTACATATAATTTTATAATTGTATGTCACCTTATGAGCTCAAACATATTTGCTATCATGAACCAAAGTACCTCCGAACAATCTCGTCCATTAATTATACCAATATTGGACCAAAGCGGCTTTTGTTACATTTATTGTAACTAAACCTTCCTTGATCATGAGTACCAATATAACCAAATGACATAGATCAAGTATGATGCGTAGCATGAAAATTACATGCAATATGATCCAAAAATGCCTATTCTCAACTGGTCCAAATGAAAAACAAGTCAGAGTGAAAAATAAACTGAATACTTTCTTTCTGTAGAAATAACCTTAAACTGGAACCATAACTCGAAGCCTTAAACTGTAAGCCAAATTGTGTCTGTAAAGAACATTTAAATGGTTACAAACTCCCACAGAAACTGAATATTCTTAAATGACATGGCACCCATATGATCAATTTGCTCATAAAAACTTTGGGTGGTAGTCCTTAGTAAGTGGATCCACAGCCATAGAGTTTGTACCAATATGTTTTATAGACACCTAGACACTTTGAACTCTTTCTTTAATAATCTGGAGCTTTATGTCAATGTGCTTTGACTTTTACAAAACTCCTATTGTTATTGGAATACAATACTGCTAGCTTATTGTCACAAAATAACTCAAGTGTGCTTTCAACTTTATCCATGAATTTGCAGCCAACGACAAAATTCTACAGTCATATTCCTTAATCAGATGCTACATAATACATTATAAATTAACTGCATGGTGAAGAGTTATGAGTGTTTGTTTAACGCCCTTCCTTATATAGCTCATCAACCAAGTGTGTCATTATATCAACATCTAGCGAAGTCGATATTCGAATACCTAATTATCTTTAATTTTTTGACTTCTTTTATTTGAGCATAAAATATTTGTTCTCTGTAATTATCTGTTGAATTTTTAAGTTGATTTCAAAAGATAAGTTTATAAAATCATTTAAGTATCTGCCCAACATCCCTAAATAAAATAAAATATTCAGATGCACACAAAACTGATCATACATCACACAACTTAAAAAAAAAAATACTTACCCCTACTAAACTTGTGGTATACACAACAATTGACAAGAATTATCTTGAAACCAAATGAGGCAATAACTTGAAGAAATTAGTAATATTTAATGAGACACTTTCTTAAGTCCATAGATGATTTTATTTATTGAAATTTATTCTTGAGGTTGTGTAGAGTTTATTCTTTGGGAATTACTTCTTGAAGGACAGATTGAATGATATTGTCTTTGATCCAAATTTGGTTCTTGAATAATGTCAGGTATAAAAAGTTATTCCTGAGCATTGACAATAATAATTAGAGGAATATCAATAGGTTCCTCTTTAAAGACAAAGTCCTTAATTCTCTCCTTCCTCCCCCCCTCCTCCCCTCCCTCCCTNCCCTCCCCCTCCCCCAAACTCAACATCCTCAAAGAATCTCATATTGTTGGAAATAGTAGTCTTAGTAGTCGGATAAAAATTCTGAAAAATTGAGGGGATAGAAAATATTATTGGATAAAAGTCTTTTAGTTCTCCTTTAGAGATATGATCTAATCGCTCGTGCCATAAAGAAGCCGATTACTGAATGGTTAATTTACCCTTATTACTAGTTATGTTAACATGCAAGGTTCATTGGACAAAGCAATCATATCAAGTAAGTATAGATTATTGTAATCTGATAAAGAATCAGGACCAATCAATTTTGAATTATGAAGGAGACCATTTTTTTTTATTTCCAAATAAAACCAAACTTGTCTAATACAGAAACAAAAATCAAATTCTATCTAAAAGACGGTGCAACATAAATCTCGTTCAAATTCAAATAAAATCGGTTCTTAGCAATAATCTAAAAGTTTCAATTGCTTCAATTTTCACCAACTTGTCGTCACCATCATAGATGTATCTTTCAAAATCATCAGGCTTTGGATAGTTTAGGCAACTCTGCATAGACACAATGATATGAATTGTTATACCGAAAGCTATTCACTATCTGTGTCTTGGTACCAAAGTCAAATTAACCTTAGAACAAACAAAATTAAGAGGTGTACCTTTTCTTTGCACGCCATGCGTGATAGTTGGTACAATCCTTCTTCTTATAACGTGCAGCTTTGCAAAAGAAACAACTATCTGTAGTTGGTTCCTGATGTTGTTCCTTTTGTGTTGCTATATTTGCAGCTTCCTTATTCTTTCTCTTCTTGTCCATCCTTTTGACCTTAGGCACAGCGGCTAAGTGATCACTTTCTATTTTTTCCTGCTTCAGTCTATCCTCTTCCTGAACACAGTGTGGGATGAGCTCATTTAGAGATCAAATCCCTTTCTAACAATTATAGCTCACCTTGAACTGGCTAAACTGTGGTGGAAGGGATATCAAAATCAAATGCACTAGAAAGTCCTTAGAGAGGTCCAACTTAAATGCTTTCAACTTAGAAGCAAGATGAGACATTTGCATGATGTAATCTATAATGTTACCTTTGCCTTGATACCTCACTGAAATTAGGCTTGTCAAGAGTGTACCAATCTTAGCCTTTTCACTCTTGACAAATACTTTTTCAATTTCAGCCATAAATTCTTTAGCCGTCTTAACCTTGTCGGACATAGTACCCCTGAATGTTTCAGGAATGGCTTTCTTCATGGTCATCATACACATGCGATTTGATCTCCCACCTTTCCACCTCTCTCTTTTCATTAGAGGTACTTTTATCTGTAAGAGGTGGTGGAGAATCAACCCTTAACGCAACGTCGAGATCCATGACTCCGAGAACTATGTTGAGATTCTCTTGCCATGACTTGAAGTTAGTGCCATTCAATATAGGAATTGAATTGATGTTGGCAGTAATATTTGCAGGAGTAATTTCAACTGAATCAGAAAACAATAAATAACAAAATAAACTCACATGTACTTAAAATTAAAATGAAATAAATTTGAATAAAGGTAAACCCTATCTCAAGGTACCAGGTACTCCATTAATATTTCATCTTTGGACAAAATATAACTTGTAAGTGGTATCTTGGTGTAGTAATCAAACTTTGATAATAAAGAATATGTCAAATAATAAATCTTCCTTTGGACCGATTTATTATTAACACGTAAAATCAAATAATTATCACGCATTTATTACCACAAGATGCACATGTACTTCTGTTAAACATTGATCTTTCTTTGGACCGATCAATAATCACATAGATTACATATGCACAACCTTTTATATTCCAAAATAAATAAATCTCCACAAGAAAGGTCACTTTTTCAATATTAAGTTTTGACTTTATTTATCTCAAAATATATACAGTTATACTAATATCCAACTTTAAATTTTCAAAACTGAAACATAAAAAATTTCAAGCCATAATAAATTAATAGTGGGTCTCAAATTTATCCTAAGCAAATACTGTCAGTATTCAATTTGTTGGTTGAAAACAAATAAACACATAAATTAAATCAGACAATCTTAAGACCTTTCTGGCAGTAAATTGAAGGAGGACAAAGCCTCCTCTGTTCGAACTTCAATGCCGCTAGATCGGCGCTCAAATTCCAGAAGCACAAGAACAACTTGCTTTGCATAAGATACAAATCCATAATCACTGTTCTTTTACAAACAGAAGATTTTACTCAAATTCCTGTTTCTTTCGCTTTACAAAAACTGATATTACACTAAATCATACCAAAATTAATTCATCACCAAAGAACTTAAAAACGAAATTCAGTGGAGTATTATGATTGCATTAAAAGAGTGAAAATAGTACGGGCTATATAATTTTCGGACTAGTAATTGATAAATGGTCAGCATTTGCAGAGTCATTGAAAAATAGCCACTATTTTGCTGCAACACAGAAAGTTTCAGCATAATATACTGGAGATTGATGCATTGTGTATGAACTTCCAGCACACGAAAAGTTACAGCATAGTATACTGGATTTTGGAGCACCTCTGTATGAATTTCCAGCATATTATGCTGAACCAGTATATTATGCTGGAAGTTCACATGTAAAAAGTTCGAATTCTAGTATATTATGCTGAAATATTTTTCGAATTTTGAACTATATTTTCGTTTAGATTTATCTTTACATAAAAAATAACTAAATTTCGATTACTTTTGAAACTGTGACTATTTTTCAATTATTACTTATAAATTTGTATTTTTAAATTTCAATCCCTAAAAGAAGTATTAACTTTCAAAACTTAGCCAATTCGCACGTCGTATTGCGGCAGCAAACTGACCATTCTCCATTAATTTTTATTTTTCTTTTTAAAAGCAATGCTTACAGAACAAAAAAAAAAAAATATAAGACTAATATGGCTCTTTTAGTGCTGTTTTCTGCAGCCGTATCTAAAAGGAGGAAAACCTCCACCTAAATTTCAATGCCGCAATAGCAGCGAATCACAAATCCCTTTTCATGCCTTTTTAATAAATAAAATTCAAACAAAAATATTAATTAATCAATCGGAAGAAGACCTTACGTTGTACAATACAGATTTCATGCTACTAAAGTAGCACGGATTTACAGTGAAAGTTTTTCCTTTTTGAATTCTCAATGTACTTTTAAATAAAAGTTCTCAATAATTTAACATGACGGAGGCTCCAATACCAATTGTTAGTTACAATAATATTTTAAGATGAACGCCGTTATCTTTTATTCAAGACTTATCATGTCAAATCATCGAGAATTAAAAACTAAATACGGAAGCGTATCTGAATCCATGAGTACTGTATAGATTCTTCAATCTTGCGGTTATCGGTCTTCCAAACTAACACGTGAGCTGTTCTCTTCTTTCCAATGATGCGATGCTATAAAGAAAATCCTACGTCTGATTTGGGGACCATAACCCTATTAATAGGTGTACTAGCTTATGTATTTTTAATTTAGCCCATCATCAAATTAGAAACTACATCCGCGTATCTACACATAAGACCCCATACTTTACAAGGTATCTAATAGATTCATTTAACTTTAAAATCTTAGCAGATCACTTTTAGTTTGGATCAACATTTTAGTGATAGCAACTAACATATAATTATTCTTAGTACAAAATATATGTGCAAGTTCATGAACTCTTACTGGCTATGCTTCGATGGTGAAGCGGGGTAGGTTCTATTGCTAACAAATGCCCCATACAAAATTGTTAGGGTTGTTGCAGATGTTGATTTTCCATCAGCCTCAAGACAATGGCTTACTAAAGGCAGTAACTTCTAATTCAAAAGGTGTGTCGAAAGCTCCGGTACTTTGACCATTGGTGCATAAGAAAATAACAATTCCAGTTTGATGATAATGATTATGAAGAAATGCTTGTCACTCTCGAAGGCAACACATTTGAGCCATTGGTGCCACTTGATAACCCAATGGCGCAGGGCCCGTTTCGCAACCAAAATTTGTATGATAATGAAATGCTTGGCACAGCTAATGGCTTTCTTGAACACGACATAGTTGATCCATTACATTTGGACCAACTGGGAACCAATAGTAAATGGCCCACTTGAGAATCAAGATTTGCATGCCACTTGATAACCCAACGAATGCAGAACAAGAACTTGTACTAGATTTCTCGTATTTAATGTCGTTGTACAATGTTAAATAACTTCATCATTTTGTTGAGTCTATTTTTTGTTTTATCTTTTTAGGAAAACCAAAGTGAATTGATATATATGTTGGAGGATTGCCAACCAACACAACAAAAAGAGAGTTCTATAGTCATTAGACAATTGGGACAAGTTCACAATTGTAACGTTCAAATCAAAACTTACGAGGGAGGACACTGTTGCGCTTTGTCCATTTTCAATATGCAATTTCTGCTCATAATGCAGTTCAGACACGTCATATAAGTGTGAAGAGAAAAAAAAACCTATGTAAGATTCAAGAGTAATAACGATGGATGCGATGAGAGAACAAAGTCTCCATCAGATAGAGGTGGATTTCGCAATAGCAATTTGAATAGTAAGGAATTGTTGAACACTATAAAAGTAGTTGTGACTCTCGTAATGGCCCTAAAAGTCAGTGGCAGATCTAGAGTATAAGTTGGAAACACTACAAAAGCAGTTTTAACTCGCGTACTAGCCCTGAAAGTTATTGGTAGATCTACAGGATAAGCTATGGGTTTTGTGGGAATTCAATAGTTTTTGCACAAACCCTATATATATGTGTGCGCGTATATATATATATATATATATATACTAAATATTTATAAATATTTTATTATGAACCTAGTAAATTATTGTATATTAATTTAACATCGTTGTAATAACATATAAACTTAAAATTTTTAATTCGCTTTGCTAAAAGTTCTGAAGGAATTACACAACAAAAAAAGTACCAAAGGAGGGAGACTCAAATGTGTCAAATTCTCTTAGTCTCACGTCATATTAAATTTACGTTATTGGATGGAAACTCCAGCAAAAAACAGATACTCCTACATATCTACCAAGATTCTTTTTTTATAACTTAGAAGTGTTGGGCTAAAACGATCTAAAAATATTCTTAATATAGTGTGATATTGTCCTTTTTGGGCCAACCCAACAAGAAGACCCAAACAAGAAGACCTCATAATCAGAGCGCTTGTGCCCCCTGTTTCTATCTTTTGTGATTGCTCAAGTTTTATTTCTCTGTCCGCAGCTCCGATTTGCTATCCATAAATGACATACATAGCCAATTCTGTCAGCTAGGGGTTTCAATTTTTTTGGCCTTAGATTATCAGTTTGTTTCGACGTGTTTATCTATAATCATTGTTGTGTTTACTAGAGTTCTCTACAAAGTCAGGTTACACGTTATTACAAAATTAATTGCTCCAACCTTGCATATGTAACCAAGCATAAAAAATACTATGACTTTTCTTTTCTTTACGTCAAGACAAATTGAACAAAGTATGGATTACCAATAATGAATCCTTTGAACAAGTATGTTCCTTTTCGAATTTTTAGTTTTGTTTTTTTCTGCTAACATCAGAAATTCATGACTAAAGTTCATCCAATGTCCTTGCTTGCGCTGTATCTTTAAAGTAAGAAATTTTCAAGAAAAGCAGACATCAAAAACATCCTATATCTAAATTCAAACATAGGCAGCTGGTGCCTGGAGAGGACCATTTGATTTAATACCCTGACCTCGACCTCTACCCCGTCCTCATCCTTGGCCTGCAAGACACCCGATTTTCTGTTCAAAGACAAGATATATCAGAACAAACTGTATTTTGCTAATATTGGCTATTTAACTTATAAAGCAACATTAAAATTTGTCATTTTTGAAGGTAAACTAAGATGACTGCGTCAATTCAATCACCAGCAGTTATACATCAAATGATAGTAGAATCAATGCTTATTACATGAAAACAGTACATATAATATATTTTAGGCAAAAAAGAAGGTGCACACCTAAGAAAGGAGCTTACCTTGGCCTTGAATGGGGATTAAACCAGCTAGTCCAACATAGTAATTACAACCACGTCCACCATAAGCACCACGACCTCTTCCTCCTCCATTTCGGCCTCTCCCATTATATCCACGCCTTCCACCATATCCAGGTACGCCATTGTTAAAGCGCCCTATAAACAGCAAACGAATATTGGCAGAAACTTCTCCTTTTATCTTTATTTTAATAGAGTAAGACGACGACAATAACAACAATACAATCCAGTGGAATCTCACAAGTGGGGTCTAGGAAGGATAGTGTATACGCAATAGTGTATACGCAGGCCTTACACCTACCCTGGGAAGGTAGAGAGGCTATTTCCGGTAGACCTTCGGTTCAAGAAAGATAAAAGAAACTGTAGAAACAATATATGAGCCAAAAAGATAATAACAACAATCTCAAAGCCAGAAAGTTAAATGGAAAGAAGCAGTAGCAACAACAAGCAGTAATAACAACAAGGTGCTAAAGACCGAAGCGGGAGAAAAAAGGAAAACATCATAAAATACTAGCGATCTAAGACAAAAGACTACCATACTAATCCTACTACCCTTGGTCCGTAACATGAAAACGCTCGACTACTTACTAACTTTTTGATAGAGTAAAACGATTGATGATATTTCTTGTGCTTTGCAAAATTCACTTTAGCATAGCGTAAATTTTTTACAATTACCCAGCCTATTGATCCACATGACCTCATTGGTTCAGGTTAGAGTAAAAAGGGTGTCAACTTGGAAAACCTCAACCTTCAAACTACTAACTTTTTTAATTCCTCCAAAGCTGTGCAGGAAAAGAAGGAAATTCATAACGTAGTCGAAAAATAAAGGGCTGCATATAGATAGAGAAAAATAACCAAAATAAACATTATGTTCAAGCCTCACCTTTATCATTAGAAAATTCACTACTAGAAATCAGTTAAAAAGCGACAAAAAATTAGCGACCAACGTTGGTCTGTCCAAAAAAGCGACCAACTTTGATCGCTAAACTAGTGACACTACTAGAAAACAACATTTTTGCGACCAAAAATTAGCGACCAACGTTGGTCTGCCGAAAAAAGTGACCAACAGTGGTCGCAAAACTACTTAATTTTTTTTTTTTTAAAAAATTAAAGCAATAAGCGACCAATGTTGGTCGCTAATTGGTCGCTAAATTCGTCAACATGTTGACCGGACTGGTCAGACCAATCTGGTCAAAGAAATTTCAAAATTTGCGACCAAAGTTGGTCGCAAAAGTGGACCCACGTTTAGATTTTGCGACCAACGTTGGTCGCAATATGAGGGGTAAAATTTGGGCAAATTTAGCGACCAACCTTGGTCGCTTATGTGGAAAATAAAAAAAAATCCTATTTGCAAATTGCGACCAACATTGGTCGCAAAATGCAAAGTATAAATATTTGCGACCAATGTTGGTCGCTTATTAAAGAGAAATTTTATGGCAAGATAAGCGACCAACGTTGGTCGCTTATCTGGAAAATTTAAATAAATCAGATTTTATTTTAGCGACCGACTTTGGTCGCTTCCGTGTCAATATTTTACCAAAATTAAACTCACTTTTATATTTACTGCATGTCTAAATAATATAAATGTAAGCCATTAACGCTTTTGTAATACAAGGGATTAATATGCAGTTAAGTGTACTACGGAGCGTGCGTGCAATACATTTAGTATATATATACTATACTATACTATATTATACTATATATATATCGAATATAACTTTAATATATATATATATATATATATACACACACACACACACACACCATGATATATCGAATACATATTGATATATTATACACTATACAATATAATATACTATAGTATAGTGTATTGTATAATA
>MCJB01035350.1:27803-62174 GCA_002018475.1 Nicotiana obtusifolia | reverse complement strand
TCTCCACCGCCAATTTCAAACTGGACACCGGGAACCTCGACCATGATGACGAGGTGCCCGACACCCCAGATGGAATATTTGTGACAGCACCCTTCGTTTCTTGATCTTTATTTGCCATGACAGACTCAATATATAATATTCAATATTACAACAAATTTCAAACAACCCAAAGGTGAACCTTCAGTTCAGTTACCAAGATAAATCTTTTCTGATGTGGAAGATCAGACTATGCTGCAACCACAGAGCATACTTTGATAGTACCTTGGCTCTGATACCAATTGTTGGGAAAATCGGGTAATTTTCCCACTACGACAACACAACTAGTGAAATGAACTAGTTCAAAAACAAATGAACTAGACAGAACACTAATACAAATACCCGACAAATAATATTGAATATTATACTACAACAGAAAAGAAATAAAGCGGAATAATAAAAGAGACAAAGAAAGAACACACCCGAAAATTTGTTAACGGAGTTCGGCCAATTTAGCCTAGTCTCCGAGCACCGCTCAAACAGCCCGCTTTTTATTAATGTGGGAGAAGAGAGTTTGTTGGGATACTAACATTGAAGGAGGAGGAGTTAATTTATAATCTCCAAATCCTCCTCCCAAAAGAAAACCCACCGATGTGGGATTTCAATTAGAGCCAAAAAGTCAACAATAAGTTGGCAAAGTCTAATGGAAAGTTTGCCAAGTACCTAAGTAAGCTTTTGGATGTCTATTTTGATCATCACCATAATGCATTGATACAACATAAAAGGTCTGTCGCGTGCAAAATTTGTTGTTTTCCATATTTTTCATTGGTGGATGCGCGGATGCACTAGGATGGATAAGATTAGGAATGAAGATATTTGGGAGAAGGTGGGTGTGGCTCCGATGGATGACAAGATGCGGGAAGTTAGGCTCAGATGGTTTGGGCACGTGCGGAGGAGAAGCCCGAATGCCCCAGTAAGGAGATGTGAGCGGTTGGCTTTTGCGAGTATGAGAAGAGGTAGAGGGCGGCCCAAGAAGTATTCGGGAGAGGTAACCAGGCAAGAAGGTGACCAGGCAAGACATGACGAGGCTTCAGATTTCTCTGAGGACATGGCCCTTGATGGGAAGTTGTGGAGGTCAAGCATTAGGGTTGTCGGTTAGGAGGTAGTGGAGCTCTTTTCCACTTCATACCCGGCGAGAGGCTAGTCTGATAGGGTTGTGTCCTAGACTGATAGTGGTTAGTATTGTGTCCACACTTTTCTTCCATTTTTCATAGTACCGAGCCTTTCTTACGTGTTACAGTTATTGATTTTCATCTATTTTCTGATACTTATGATGCTGTTATTATTTCAATGATTTCTATTGATGGTACTGATATATTGTCTTTTTCGTCTCCTTGAGCCGAGGGTCTATCGGAAACAACTTCTCTATTCCTTTGGGGTAGAGGTAAGGTGTGCGTGCACTCTACCCTCCCCAAACCTCACTTGTGGGATTTTACTCGGTTGTTGTTGTTGTAGTATTTCTCATTGGTGCTTGCTCTACTCATTGTCTTGATGTTACTGGAATTGGAGCTCTATGTTGGTGTTCAGACTGTCGGCATCACAAGAGGTCTCACAATCTTTTATAACAACCAGAAAAGGTTAGTTAATCTTTATCTTTGTTTCAGAATTCCTATGTTTGCTTTGTCTAGGTTAAGAAATTTATCTCATCTCATACTAGAATCAACCCCTTCATACTTCGATCCAATCAATCGATTGATCAAGAAGCTGATGAAGTGAAAATAACTGATTGGATTGTGGAGTCATAAAGCTAATGTACTTGCTACTAAAGGTATTATCTGTATAGAGTCGCGTGATCATGCTATTAAGTTTCCTATGAGAATCTCCAATCATTTACATAGAATAGATAATATTCAATTTTGAGTGACCGTCATTTTCTTTCATTTCATTGTTGATCACCTTACTGTCTTGTTGTTTTATTCTGCTTATATATTGCTTTTTGATACTGTCCCTTCTTGTCTATATTTTCATTAATGTAGTGCTTATGCTTTCCTGAGCTGAGGGTCTATTGGAAACAGCCTCTCTATCCTCACAAGATAGGAATAAGGTCTGCGTACACACTACGCTCCCAGACCCCACGGGGTATGTTGTTGTAAATAATATTCAATTTCTGTTACTATAGACAAAAAAGCTAAGATGAAGCTAGAGGAGAGACGGAAGGGGAAGATTCTTTACTACATCTGTATAACATTAAGTTAATCCAGTGTATAACATTACGTTAATCCAGTGAAGAAAATTACAAAAAAACACAGCTTTTCTGCATGATCTCTGCTTTAACAACACAATAGGAAGACAAGTTGACTCAATCCGCTGATTCATCTATACCAGCTCCGCTGGATTGGCCCTGCCATCAATACTAACTGCAAAAAAAGAGCACATTCCCACTTCTCCATTTGGAAATGCTGGCATGAGTAGCCCACCTGACCACATAACCACCGGCTCGTTATGCTGTTTTAATAGCAACTGGTTTACCTCGACCCATGGAAAATCCCCTAGTACCATCTGGCATGCGAGGCACGGAAGCTTGCTTGCCTGGTGCTGACTGCTCAGAAAGCATCGAGGGATGCCCTGCAAGACTAACACGATTCAAGTTTGACAGTGCACTCCCCACACTGTGTGCACGCCTCATAGTTGACGTGGGAGCCCCACCTAAATGACCTCCGCGATTGTTCTGATGAAACTGGAAGCGTCCACGTCCCTGACCCTGTCCCTTAACCCAACTGCGATTGAGCCCTTTCCTATGCCCGTCGCTGCCATGCTCCTCCTGCCAAATAGTTAATTTAAAACACCAACGAATTAAATTCACAATCATTCACTATATTACATAATCCTATATCTTGATAAAGAAATATCCTGCAGGATTGTTTGGCATTGTTTCTGAGCGCTCTCAGATGAAACACCACGTTCATGTCTTAAAGATAACTTACTGCAAGGTCACTCAAGTGAGTATCAAAGCGGTGCCATAAATCTTCATTATGTTTCTCGCTGGCCTCTGATCCGAAAGCATCTTCTTCCTTCAAGGTGAGCTCACTCTCGTGACCAACTTTCTTCCCTCGATTTTGACCAGATTTTCCCTGCGAGATCAACTAAAATTCATAAATACTTAAATAGACAATAATCCAAGACTAAAGAAAGCTTATCAAAGTCCTCCTATAAGTGAAGCCAGAAGCTCTAGCTTCTCAACAGTCAAGAAGTTCAACACACAGTCATCTTAGATGCATCTACTCAGATATCAACTTTGGTACTTGCACGAGAACTCAAATATATTTGGACTTTAAAAGTCTTAATAATGTCAGGAACAATAATAATCAGTTCTGAAACACCTTACATCACTAATTTTGTTACAGAAGTTGTAAACTATACTGCTTTTAGGATGCAGTTCCAAGTTAACTATCCGGGAAAATTTTGTCCAACACATACCGTGCACCTGTTCAGTATACGAAGTTTCAGACCATTTCGCCAGTTATTCTCATCGTTTAGCTCCATAACCTGCAAAATAAGATAGCAAAGGTTAAAGGGTGCCAGAGATGTCCTACGCTGTCATTATTAAACAAGCTCTTATTTACTTACCGCCTTCTCAGCCAATTCAATTGATTCGTATTCCACAAATGCATGCAACTGCATTTAGAAATTTCATTTCAGATTCTTGAAATAAACAACATATTCTAAAGATTGATAACAACAAAAACTACTCATAATGTGACAGGCTTCCGAAAAATAGCAGAAGCAAGTTTACTCTATTTTGGTTTCATTATTTTGCAGCTAACAGTCTGCATTGTAAGCTGTACTTGAACAGATTTTCGTTAACTCCAACTTGACATTCATCATTTCATCAAAATTTCAAGGCTTAAAGACTATAAAATCAATTGTCTGATGTGCACCTTGGTACCATACAGTGTGCTATCTGATTTTCCAGTTCTAGATGCTGAAGAAGCCCCACCACTGGAAGACTGAGGTTGGCATGTCCGAATCATTTTTACACTGACACAATTAATTAAGAAATGAGTCTTAGAAAGATTGTTGATTGTCTTAAAGCACACTTCCTTAAACTATCTTGTTTACAGCTGCATGAAAACTAGTTTACCTTCCAGCTGCTGAGAAAATCTTCATGAGGTTCTGGTGGCAGTGATCCTCAGGTAAATTCTCAGCAACCACTATGCGAGACTAAACAAAAGACAGAATCAAAGTGTTAAAAGCGCAACCAGACAACCGAAAGACAATGTGAACATTGACAAAAAATATGAGATGAAACATACAATAGGGGGAAAACATAAATGCTTCACTAACTCATAAACTGCCCTTGTTCTAACAGATCAATACATTATGACTCTACTGTTCAAGACAGCAAGTGAAACCACTAGCATTAGAAAAATGTAACTTACTTGCAGCTCTTCCAAGTCCTTTTCACTCAGCGGAAATTGGCGTCTAACCTTCTTTCCATCTTCACTCACCACCTAGAAGCAGAGAAATCAAAATAAACAGATATGTGAGATAAATAAAATTATAAAGAAAATAATGAAATAAATCAGGACCTCAATCGTGGAACAACGTGAATTGCAGGTAGCAAAAATATTTCATGTAAGTGAGATCTTCAGGTGGGAAATCGGAGGAAAGTGAAGAGGAAAAACTCACAAGCTTTGTTGAGGTCCGCAGAATTTTCGCAACCTGGGCATGACTACTTGTGAGAGCTTTAATCTTCTTGAATGATGCAACCACAGACATTGGTACTATAGCATAGAAAAAATAATGATAAAGAAGTCAAAAGATTCATCAGAAAATAGTAATGTTGAAATATAAATGAAGATAAGATTACTATACTAAGGCTAACAAAAATCTTACCATATCCTTCTGGATCCTTGAACATAATCCTTATTAAATGATCAGTTGTTGCCAGATTTATATCACTAAAATAAAACTCCACCTACAGAGAGTGGAAACAAATCCCAGTTAGAAAAAGCAAGGAAAGAAATATGAAGACACAGGATAAGTGCTCTTGGTGTCACTCATCTACAGGCAGATCCGGAGTTTGAACTTTTAGCAACCACACAACTTAATATACAATAAGAAATATATTCATAGTCAAATATTTATAGATACTTTTTGGATTTCTTAAAATATATACAGGGTCTGAACGAAAACTGTTACTGGGTCACGTGCATTACCCGTATGATACATTGTGGATCTGCCCCTATTCATCGATGTCTATGACCATACTATACATGCAAATATCGACAATGGATAGTTTACCACCCTACATGTCAAGTCCTCAAAAGCGGGAATTGCATACGAGACAAACGACATTTACCAAGAGGTTGAGGCAATACCTAAAAAGAAATCTTTATGCAAAATTATGTTTATTGAGAAAAAATTTAAGCTACCAATAGTCAATCCTTGATCATTGTCATTGAGAATTCATGAAAAATTTTAGTATAGATATCACCTCTTTTCCTTCCCCTATCCAACGAAGAAGAATGATTGAAGGTTTTCTATTTGGAAGCGTTTAACGTCTAATTCCTATTAACCATTTGAGTTAATTGAGTGCAAGGCACAAAAAGAATCTTAAATTGAGAATCAAAACAAACATAAAGATTAAAAAATACACATTTAATTAATAGCTACAGAGAGATTTATGCTTTACCTGATTAACAATTTTTTGACAAGCTTCTTCACTTAACCCTGCATTATTCAAATCAGAATCAGCACCAATAACCACCACCGCTGGCACACCCCCATGATCAACAAATCCTCTACCAATTCCTCCATATGGATATTGCATAGGTAATTGAGATGCATAAATGTAATTCTGGACACCAGGTAAATGTGTCGTGATCTGATGAAAAGTCGCAGCGGGCGTAGCAATAACATGCACGACCGTCTGTCCGTTTTGCGGGATCACGGGCCCAGGCCCGATCCCATTCCCGGGCTGATGTGAATCAGCTCGGGATGCAGAATGAGAAAGTGATGCCAATGATGGCGACGAGGACGATTTCGCCAACATGGCGGACGACAACGTAGGCGAAGACGAGCTACGTGGAATGAATGCAGCTGCACGCGCGTTAAGTTTGGTTAAAGAAGAGTTCCTAGGCAAAGACAACGGCTGAGATGGAGAAGGAGAAGAAGAAGAAAAAGGTGTTGTTGATGAATATTCAAATGGATGGTCAAGATCAAGCGACGCTGATGAAGACGTAGCTGATGGTGAATTCAGGGAATCAAGAAATAATGTATCATCTAAAGCCATATATATATATAGAGCAACGTAAAAGATGATCAAAGTTTTTCTTTTTTATATATATATTTTTTTTTCTTATTTCTTTTTCTTTCCCCCTGTGCCAGGGGAAAGGAGAAGAAAAAATAGACGTGATTCAATGGAAGTAAGAAGCACCAAGAACCAAGAAGAGAAATGGGAGAGAGAGAATGGAGAAGAGTTCTCGATTTTAAGGTTGTTTGTTGAATTAACTATTTATACTCATTGCCTTACACTAGAGAAGTCTGTTCCCTGTACAGGAAGAAAGAAGAAAAACGCGTGAATTAGATGGTACCTTTAAAGTGAAGGTTAACAATTCTATCACCGGATTACCGCTCAATATTCACACACTAAGGTTTTTTTTTTTTTTTTTTTTTGGGTCAAATTATAATATTTTATAAATAAAGATAACGGTCTACAAAAGGACAAGTACACGTAAAGGAGACAATAGCTCGAGTAGTGTCGCCTATATGCCTTGGTTATATAATTACTCTTCTGCGCCTCACATTGCCTTTGTAGCAGCCTCACGTAGAGGAGTCATGGTGTAGCTGCCGGCAATAGTGTCTCACGAGGACATATAATCTAATAGCCGTTGGTCTGTATCCAAAGGTATAGGACCTAAGCAAAACATATCGAGCTAAACCAACTAAGGTTAGCTTGGGAGTTTGGAATTTTTTCTTTTCTTTTTTATTTGTAAGGTTAATTAAAATAGTAGTCGAGGATTAAAGAACTTTTTGATATAAAAAATCCGGACAACACCTCATGATTTGTTCACGAAATAGAATTCAGTGGAGGAAATGAATGGTAAAAAAGTATCTGTGCTGGACTAAGGGTGGCTAGTGGTCCAGTCCGGTCACGGATCGAAATTTTTTTCCGGTTCCAGTCCGGTCCAGTATCGGAGGGGCGTCAAGACCGGACCAAACCGGTCTTACCGGTCCGGGCCAGCTGGTCCTATATGATGCAAGCCGGTCTGTGACCGGCACCAACCACTGGTAGCTCGGTTTTTCCGGTCCAGCAGGTTTTTTTTTTTTAATCTGTCTTTCATTTAAAGTGATGGATAATTTTAAGTTTTTGAAAATATAACAATAAAAATTACTAACTTTGTATATATATTTGAAATGTTTAGTTTGTTTCAAAGTTCAAACTTAGAATTAAAAAACTTATAATATTCTTTCAAACTTTGAATTAGTTTTAAAGTTTAAAATTAGATTCAAACCTTGAAATTTGAATCAATTAGAAACTAGTAATTAATTGTAGTATTTTTGCGCAAAGAATAAATTTAAAAAAAAAATAAGAAGACAAGAGTTGTGAACTTGTGATGGAATTCCAAGATTTGGAGCAATTTTATTGTAGTGATGGATAATGTAGAAAATTATATTCTTTTAAACATACTGGCTAATTTTTTTAAGATAGCCGTAAGCTTTTCTTTAGGAACTGGTTGTTATTGTTCCGGTTCATCATTTTCGTCTTGTTCTTCTTCATCTTCTTCTTCATTGGCTGTTTGACTCCCTTCTTCACTTGTTCCGTCGCCCAAAATTTGATCAAGATACGCTTTGTCTTTTTTCTGAGAAAGTTCTGGTATTCCAAAGTTTCTTCCCTTTTTTATGATCCAATCCCTGAATAAAACTCCTGTCTCCATTGCCTCTTCTGTCAACGAATGTCTGTGATCTCCAATTTGAAATCTTCCTTGGCTAAAAGCGCTCTCCGATGCAACTGATGAAGCTTGAATTGTTAATATATCCCGGGCCATTTTTGTAAGTATTGGAAACTGCGATTCTTGACTCTTCCAATAATCTAATAAACTATGAGTTCCAAAACTTGTAAGTTTCTTTGGATATTGAATTAAATAGACTTGGAACTCGCTATATTCCTCCCCGTACTCGTCTTGTCTTGAAAGCAACTTTTGATCAAGTCCTCCAAAAGTGCTCATCCCCGCATGCCTTTTGCTTATTTGAGAAGAACTTTCACCGGTTAACAGTATTGGTGCAGTTGGTATAGCACTGTCTGCCCAAGCTCTATACTTTGCGAAAACAGCCACGGTATCTGAAAGAACTTTAGCACAAGCATGTTCTACACTTGGATATTTATTAATCGCAATTTCAACAGGTGTAATCTCTAAATTTGCATATATTTCTCTAACAAGTCGTTCAGTTAACTTAAGTTTAAAAGCAGGATGCAACACAGAAGCAATGTAAAAAAGTTGGGGAATTGGGAAAAAATATTTTTTAAATTCTTAAATTTAATAATATCATTTTTAAAAGTAGTTCTTGGAAAATCTTTAAAAGAAGGATTATATGTAGCCTAAATATAATGAACAAAACCAGTAGAAGAAGGAAAACTATAAGGTAAACCCTCTACCGCAACTAATTTAGCAATATTTTTCCTATCCCTTTGTTTATCATAAGTAAGAATCCCTCCTATTGTTTGGTTAATTTTCACTTGGATACCCGAGGATTCATCATGTGCTACTCCCCCATGTTCGGTTCCTAAATAAATACCCCCTGCCTGTATTGACCATTCGTTAGGATGTTTATTTTTTAAGTGAGTCCTAATTTTACCCGTCCCACCTTCATTACCCCCAGTTTTGAAAACCTACTCCATTCCACAAAGACCACATACAGCCGTCTGATTTTCAGCTTTCTTTTGCACAAATTCTCACACCTCAAATCTGTCCTTACGTTTAACCGGGACTCTAGTAGTAGGTACAGGAGGCAAGTCAGACTGAACTTCAGGTGGACTAGCTTGAAATTCATGTGGTTCTTCTAAATTAACCCCAGTTTTCATAGTTATATTGCGCTTCTATGTGTTGAGAATCAAGTGGATTATTAGAGCTAAAATTATGATAATATTGAGAATCATTTATGTGTTGACTAGCACTACCAGCAATTCCTTTACCCCTATTTCCTCAACGACCGCGTGCCCGCCCCCTACTACTAGTTTCAATTGAACTCCTCTAAGACATAACTATAGCAAATAAAATAAATATATGACAAAAATATAATAAAAGAGTAGGAAGTAGGAACGACCAATCAAATATAACCGTATAATTGAGGTGAAGTTGAAACTTGAACCTTCACTTGATAGCAACTTCAATTAAAACTTGATAAAGAATCAAAATTGTATAATTTTGCACAAATAGCCAAAGTAGCAAAATAGCAATATTGTAGAGAATTTGAGAGAATTAGAGATAATTAGATGATTTGTGTAAAAAAATATGATAAAATAATGGGGTATTTATAGGAAAAAATAGTTAGGGGTGGCTATGGGGTGAAATGGCCGTTTTTGGCCGTTGGACAACGGCTATTAGTTCAATAGAGTCGTTGCCAACGGAAAACTGGCCGAATTTTTTTTCCCGGTCCAGTCCGGTTCCGGGCCTTTTTTGTACCGATTCATCCGGTTTCAAAAGGCCAAACCATCCCGCTATCGGGACCGGCACCCCAAGCCAATAAGTGGTCCGGTTTCTACCGGTCCGGACCAGTTTCCAATCCGAAAGCGATCCGGTCCGGTGTGAACCGGACCGTTAGCCACCCTTAGTGCTGGTGTTTATATTAAATCAATGGATGAAAGAGATTTTTTTTTCTTATATATATACACACACTTTGACTTAACAATGGTTAAAATATGTATTCTTACTTTAATATTTTTAACTCTTAGGATTAAATTATTTGATTTAAGTATAAACGTCGGGCTTTGATAAATATTGATGGAAATGTAGCGTGGTTTAGATTCTTATGATGCGGTAAAAATTGTACGGGCTAACCACTTTTTAGATTGATATTCAAAGTTTGATGGCCCCCTAATATGATTAAAGAATAGTTATTTTTAATGCAAAAATAAAAGTTCGATTAAAAATACCCTCAATTAAAACATAAAAGAACTTCAGTACAAATGTTCAAAATCTATTTTATTATAACTATTTGAGCACAAGTGCCACATGTCTTCATTATATTTTTTATTTTGCCACATCATTCACGCGTGAATTACACGCTATTAATTATTTTGACTGGTTTGTTAGTTAAGTGTTTAATAGACACAGTTTGAATATACGTCTTTAATAGGATTGTCTTAGTTAGTATCTAAAATGGGGGCAAGTGCACAGATAGTCACTAATTAGAAATGTATTTAATCTTTAGTTACTGTTTAAAATGTGTTTACTCTTTAGTCAGTGCTTAATAAATTTTTACTCGTCCGGACAAAAATACTCATGTGCTAGACATGGATGCTGTGTAAATATTAAGGACATGGTGTCCTTAACTTCATGAATGCTGTGTAAATGCTAAGGACAAAGTGTCCTGTATTTGCATCATCTATTGTCAAACTTTAGGATATCATGTCCTTTACTTCATATGTGCAGTGTAAATGTTAAGGACAGGTAGTCCTTAACTTCATGTGTGCAATGTAAATGTTAATGACATAATGTCCTTAATTTGTATTTGCACCTTCTGTTGTTAAACCTTAGGACCTCATGTCCTTAACTTCATATGTGCTGTTTAAATATTAAGGACATGGTGTCCTTAACTTCATGTGTGCAGTGTAAATGTTAAGGTTCTTAACTTTATGATTGTTTTGTAAATATTAAGGACATGGTGTCCTTAACTTTATGAGTGTTTTGTAAATATTAAGGACATGGTGTCCTGTATTTGCACCTTCCGTTGTTAAACTTTAGGACATCATGTCCTTAACTTCATATGTGCAGTGTAAATGTTAAGGACACGGCGTCCTTAACTTCATGTGTGTAGTGTAAATGTTAAGGACACCATGTCCTAATATTCACACAGCACTCATGAAGAAAGGGTAACAACGTCTTTTTGTATTAATTTTAATAGAGTTGTAGCTATTTTTGCTCAGCATTAAAAATACTGGATAAAACTAAATACCATGTTAAAAAGTGGCTATCCCACGCCATTTCTACTCTAAAATGCAATCAAGGACATAGGCCTAATGACCAATGAAATGGAAGGAGAATCTTGAGATTTCATGTTCAAATTCTAGTAGAGTAAGAAAATATTAGGTGATTTCTTTCCATCTACCTTAATTTTGATGCAAAGCGTGCTGGTGGAAGTAAGTAGGTAACTGTTAATATTCTGGTGTGCAAGCTGATTTGAACGTTACCGTCATACAAAAAAAATCTCAATTAAAAAGGATGGCAACTTTAAGGAGCTGTCTATGTATTTGACGGAGAAATATTAAACTAGCAATTTCTCTGGACCTATAATTGCAAAATAGCCACACATTCAAAAGTCATTAAAAATAATAATTTTTTAGAATCCTTGACAATATTATGGACTTTGAACTTACAGCAACAATAACAACAACATACCCAGTGTAATCCCATAAGTGGGGTCTAAGGAAGGTAAAGTGTACGCAGTCCTTACTCATACCTTTAAGAAGGCAGAGATGTTGTTTCCAGTAGACCCTCGGCTCAGGAAAGATAAATGGAAGGGGCAATAACAAGCAAACCAAATATGACAACCGAAGCGAAAACACAAAACTAACACTAAGGTAACACAAATAGAAAACCGAAACAAAGTGAGTAACAAGTAATAACATAAGTCTAGGGATACAAAAATACACAAATGAGCTTGTTTGGAAAGCCACAAGGGAATTAGATTTGAGTGTAATTGGATGTTATTACATAGTTTGGCTTGTTTGTTAGGCCACGTAATTACTTGGTTAGTTGAGAATTTGGTGTAATTGAGAGTGATGTGAGAATTGGATGTAATTACATGGTGTAATTACAAGGTAACTTTTCAGACTTTTTTTTTTCAAATATATTTTCTTTTAAAAAAAGATTTTTCGCCTCTTCGGCTCTCCCCGATACTTCTCCGGCCTACCTCTACCTCTACGTTGGCCCTTCAATGCCAGCCTCTCACACCTCCTCACCGGTGTATCTGTGCCTCTCCTATTCACATGGCCGAGCCATCTAAGTCTCACCTCCCACATCTTGTCCTCCACTGGAGCCACACGCACCTTGTATCTCGTCTCGAATATGTATTTTGAACTTAAAAAGGTGAAATTCCATGGGCGATTCTTCATAAACAGTTCGAAAAGTGACTAATCCGTACAATTTTTACATGTATCATTAAAAACTCTGTTCCATCATTTATAATCCTAACAAAAACTCGCTACTCTTCTTAGGGTTGTGCATAATTTGGTAATAATGAATTACCATATCGAAACCGAAAAATTTGGTATTTAGTCATTCGATAGTTTAGTATTTGATATGGTATTTGATTTATTTTTTTTAAAAAGTATTAGGTATGATATTAGATATTTAAAAATAAAATACTGAAATACTGATACCGTACTGAAATATACACTAAGTTACATAATAATATATTATTGATTATAACATAACTATTAAAGTTCTAATTTGCTTTCTGCTAATTTTATAGCTTTCTTTAATCTTTACCATATTTTTTTTTCTCACTATACTTGCCCTTCCACCCTTTTTATTTTTGTATTCGTGAATACCTTACTTAAGAATATTACTTTGAGTCAAACTAAGCGAAGTTATGTCATATTTTTGTCACAATAACAATATTACAATATTTACCTTTATCACTCTGCGCCTCAGCACAAAGCAAGCCACCCTTATCGCTCAGCACCCAACACAATAACTTTATCCACCCTTATCGCTCCCCGACACAATACCAATATCTACCCTTATTGCCCCGCACCCATCACAATAGCAATATCCGCCCTTATTGTTCCGCACCGACACAATAACAATATCAATCACAATTGTACGGTAAAATCTTGTGCCAACACCCACACAATCCGCCCATATGTACCATAATTATCAAAAACAATGATGCCAAATTTTCATCAAGATATAAGCTCATAGTTTATCAACAAAGTGTACAAGAACATATGACCATAATAAAAATGCCAAATTACGATTAGTCTTCTCAAGTTAATGCTAATACATATTAAAAGTCTTTTTTTTTTTGGCTAAAGAAAATCGATGATGAAAAACAAATTCATTTAAACTCTAATTCTAATAAATAGAGTACTATCTTTTGTGATTTCAGCAATAAATTAAAATTAAACTTATAGTATATAAATACATGAATATTTTATCTATTCTATTTTATCTAAATTCCTTAAAAATTTATTTCTTTAATTTGGTTGCAAGTATCTTTTATCTTTTATACCCTACCTCTTCTACTTTGACGGATCTCCATCTTCCATCTTCAACCTTAAACCTTCAATAGGATTTGTAATCTAAGGTTTAGCTCGTTACGTGTTTGCTTTAAGTTCTATGCCTTTGGACAAATCCGAACGGCTATTAGATTATATGCCCTCACGAGACATTATTGCCGGCTGCTACACCATGACTCCTCAAATTGCTACAAAAGCAATGTGAGGCGCAGCACAGAAGAGTAATTATATAGCCAAGTCATACAGGCAATACTACTCGAACTTTTGTCCCCGTTAGAATTTTTCCGTTGTTATTTTTATTATTAATAAAATCTTATAATTTACCAAAAAAAAAAAAAATTCCTTAAAAATTTATTTCTTTAATTTGATTGCAAGTATCTTTTTATCTTTTATACCCTACCTCTTCTACCTTGACGGACTTCCATCTTCAACCTTCACGCCCCTCCCCTGCTCCAAAAGATTGAACAAAATTTCAATTTATTTCTCTTTTTTTTTTTCCTATAGATTCGTCGTTGATATAATTTGCCCCTCTGGCCTCTGCATTGGATCATAGTTTTGGACTTTCCGATTCCCTTTACTTTCTTTCCTTCTTTGATCTTTCAACTCCATAGGCTGCTCAATTGCGATCACGTAATCTAAGCTGGGGTTTTCGCATAGAGATGCAAGAACTCATTCTTGTTCTAAAATAACATTGTTTTTTGTAATTGGGGTGAGAGTTGAAATTGGCAGATGGGGAATATATTCGTGAAGAAACCGAAGATCACCGAAGTGGATAAAGCAATTCTGTCTTTAAAGACGCAAAGGCGTAAGCTTGCCCAATATCAACAACAGGTATATAAGAATAATTTCTGAAGTTATTTATGGAACTTGATTTACCCCCTTTTGGAATTCTAATTGCAGTTTCATTTTTGTTGGACTAAACTTAATTTGCTTTATTCTAGGATGGCTAATTCACTTTGCAGATAAGAGTCTTGCTACCAGCATTCTATTGATCCTTGTGTCAAAAATGATTCGATACCCATTCCTTCATTATGCTAATTTCCACCCCAAAAAAATTAAATATTAAAAAAAAAAACCCAAAAAAAGAATAAGTTAGTCTAAGATGAGTTAGGAGAAGTTTCTTGGAATTCTACTAAAACACAAAAATGGAAGGTCCAAGGTGATTGTCTACCTTGATAATAAGAATTCTCACCTTCTCTTGGTGCCAAAGGCTCCATTTAGGGACTGATTTACAAGATGTCTTCAAGGAATATTCTACTGAATAAGTGTTGGTTTACGACCTGCGAATCCTTTCTGTTATTCATTGCTCTCAGCTGGAAGCTGTCATTGAAGCTGAGAAACAAGCTGCAAAGGACTTGCTACGCGAAATGAAGAAAGATAGGGCCCTTTTAGCATTAAAGAAGAAGAAAGTTCAAGAAGAACTATTAAAGCAAGTTGATGTCTGGCTCATAAATGTTGAGCAGCAAGTAAGTAATCCTTTTTAATACAGTTCCATACTTTTACTACCATGCTAAATGTACTTATTTCTTTTAAGCATTTAAATTATTCTTCTGATTCTATGTGCAAATTCTTTTAGTTGGCAGATATTGAACTGACAAGCAAGCAGAAGGCTGTCTTTGAGAGTTTGAAAACTGGAAATAATGCAATCAAAGCAATACAAAGTGAGATCAACCTAGAGGATGTTCAGAAGTTAATGGATGATACTGCAGAGGCAAAAGCTTATCAAGATGTAAGCTCATTTGATATAAAATACCCTATTCTCTTAGATATGGTTCACTCTTCTTAATCTTATGTGATTTTGGGAGTTCATTCATGCTCGTTAAGTCGTAATATTTTTGGAGTAGTACTGAAAGGGAGATGGATGAAAGGTAACGGGAAAAGATGAGAAAGGGGAGAAGAAAGAAAGTCAAGAGAAAAGAGATTATAATCAGGGAGATGGGATAAAGACCGGAGAAGAAACGAGATATGGAAGAAGGTAGAAAGTTAAGAGGACAGATTATAATAGGGGAATCAATTCTTTTCTATGTAAAACAGTGTACAGAAGGGTCCAAACTCTGACCTATAGAATAAGAGCCTTAAACAAGCTAGGAGATTTGTTACTAGGCTATATCTGTATCTAAAGATACAAATGAAAACCAAACGAAGTCTAGGTGCTAACAATTGAATACAGATAACGTTCGGTAATAAAATCTGAATTAAAAGATCCAACATAATCAAAAAAAAAATTATCTAGAAATAAATGTAAATTATCTGATAATCTGGAAAAACACGTATAGAAGTTTATTTTTGTTAAGAATCTTTTCTTTTATTTTTGGAGATTCTCGATTCTTTTGCATCTATCTTGAGTAAGGGGTTTCCCCCTAGTTTCTTATGCATGTTCTTAATGTTTCTGGGTGAGGAAGCATGTGAATATTGGAGGATAGATTAACTGTGTGCACAAGAAACCTCCTTGCATGACTACCTATGATTGAAGTGGCCCCAAGGTGTTGCTTCCAATTAGATTTGTGCACTAGACAAGAGTCAGCGGAGCTCCCTTTTGAGTAACCTTTTCGCAATACATGGAACTACTTACCAAACAACTTTTGTGCAAAAATTTTTTTAAAAAATTATTAGGATAAAGTGATCAATATTTGTGCAGCTTTGGTCTTTGAGCAAATATCTTGACAATGTATTAAGTTTATAGTTTCATATAATGCAAGATGTGAATGTTGGGGCCTTGGGTGATTAATCGTATGCCCTTAGTCATTTTTGCTTCTAACTTTTAGAGTTTGTTTACCTTCTCCAACTCTATAAGATTTTGCTTCGCTCACTTTTTTCAAAATTCAGTTTGAGAGACAGCAACAATCTATTTTATATAGTTCTAGTGCTGCATATTCTCATAGTCAATAATTGCAATTTAGAAAGAGATCAGCCTGTGGGATTACACTGGGTTTGTTGTTGTTGTTGTTAGAAAGAGATCAGCCTGGCAAGGAAGAACACTCCCTTTCCTATCTTGGCTTTTTTTGGTAATTGCTTGTATCCTGTTGCAGGAAGTGAATGCTATTCTTGGAGAGAAGCTATCTGCAGAAGATGAAGAGGAAGTTTTAGCAGAATTTGAGAATCTGGAATCTCAGGTCTGTCTTTTTATCATGCAGTTCTTGTTGCTAAAACTCAGTTCATTTTTTTTTTTTTTGCGACTATTTGCTCCTTCTTTTGATAACACAGTTACAGCTTTGCTGTAGCCTTTTCAGCTTATTACTACGAATCATCTTAGTTTTCCTACTGGGCTATACTTCCCTCTTTTTGGTTGAGAGATAATCAACTGCACTGATCACCTTCCCTATAGTACTACAACATTATCTTATTCTAGTATACGACTATCTAGTTTGTGTTGATGCATTCTCCTTATTTGGAGGAAGCAAAAACTTGGAAATTAAAAAATAAGATACTGTTATAAACCCACCTAGGGGTCTATAGAGCCTTCACAATCCTGAAAGCTATTGCTTTTCCCATCCCTTGATATACTGATAGTGTTTATAGGCCAATTTTGTGCGTGTGAGCCATTTGGAGAAGTTGATTGGAATCAGATAATACTTGAATTATGAACCAGATGTGCTGGGTGGATTAGAAGAATTAAGTTTTGCATGAGTCGTATTCACAACTATTCTTTTTTTTTTTTTTTAAAACTGAGTGCTAGTTTTTCTTTCCTACAATATGATGTTCTTAATAATAAGTCCTGGTGCACGAAGTACATCGCGCAGAGTCCGAGGAAGGGCCGTACCTGATTCCATGTATCAAGCCCGTGACCTATAGGTCACATGGAGAAAACTTCACCGATTGCTCCAAGGCTCCCCTTCAATATGATGTTCTTATTGAGCCATCAACTTAACTATCTGGTTTGATTCCCATAGATGATAGTTGAGACTGTATTTGGAAAAAGTTGCATGTTGTGACCTGTGTTTGATGCATATCCATTTACAAACTTCAGTGACATAGTGCCAGGTTCTTTTCTAGTTTCAAGATTCTAGCATCAAAAGTTGCTAGCGATGCCTTCTTTCTCGATGTATGGTGTTAGTCGTTATAGGCTGTGGGTTATTTTACCACATAAGGATGCACCGGGAAAAAAAAGGTGTCCATACATACATTGATTAGTTGCCCCGTACAATTGTTAATGCTTCTTTCTGCTGAAAGTAGTAAAAACATTTCAGCACGTTAGGAGCGGAGTTATTCTTAGATTTGTACCTCTTCCTTAACCCCCCATCTTGGTCATATTCCATATTCCAATATCACTGTCATTTCTTCAATAATTACTATATATTTTACCTGATGGTGGAAATTTTGTACAGTTAACACTTCAAGATCTGCCAGAAGTTCCTTCTGCAGCACCTTCTGCTGAGAACGTTGAAGAGAAACTGGATCTACCTGATGTACCAACTAAAGCACCAGTCATCACGGAAGCTGTTATGGAGGACGCTCAAGATACTTCAGCTGGCGTGGCTGTGCAAAAGAAAGGTTACTATTCTTTTCTCCCTTATTCTTATACACACACATACACACACACACATCTTTTCTAAATCATGTATTCTTCTGAATTTTCTGTTCAAATTTGCACAGTTCTGGAGGAACCAATACCTGCTTGATTCCAGCGCAACTTTGTTAATTTTTCAAAAAGTGTGTCAAGTTTCAGAATGCTATAAAAGTATTCGATGCAAAAAATTTGTAACGTTTCAAAAGTTTCTATCATATCTCTTGTGACTTGTGCAAATTGTGGTTCTGGGTTCATGTACAAGATTTCATATTTGTACCGTGCTCTTGTGCGTTGCTGACCCGTACGACCTCATGTATTTACCATTATCTTCATGCTCTTGTCTGAGTAGTTTCCTGTAATTCAGTTACCTTTGTATTATGCAAGAAAGACGCTAATTGTCTCTTTTAAGACCTAACTCATGTTTTAGATGGACCAAATGAGCCACCAGAAAATTAATGACTCATAACTTCATTGAAACATCTCAGAACTGGTTCCAACTCCAGTATGTGTTAATTGTTAGGTGTTGAGCCTGATTAATATGTGATGTACTATCATATATTAATGTTCACGCGGAGCAACCTCCGCGCTGAGGTTGCCGGTGGTGTGGGGGGCAGGAGCCCCCACCTGAAGGCGGGGTTCGGGGCATCGCTCCAACCCACCTTTTAGGCTGTACTGTTCATTCTCCATTTATTCTCTATAATTGTAAATACTCTTAATCATTAATATATGCCCCACCGCCGTGGAAGTTTACCCAAGAGGGTGTTACCACGAATTCAGTCTCTTGCCGGTTTCTCTCTCTCTTTCTACCTCAACTTTACTCTTTTCAAGGTTTCTTCATCTTCTTCATCAGATCAGAGTGTTTGAGTGAATCGATACACTAATTGTCCTACTAGCGTCCAAGCATTCTAAGCAAGGAATTGCCTTTCAAGGGAAGTTGAGTTTGGTTTTCCAAATGATGGTATCAGTACATAAGCCTTCGTTAATGTTATGTTCCTAAGCTTGAGAGAACTACTCTTGACATATACTATGCAAAGCACCCAGATGTTTCGTCTAGCGGTTAATGAAGTGGATGTAAAACACGGAAGATTAGAGTCCACTTCCTATGTAACATGACTATAGTTTTATATTTGAACTCTTTTAACTTTATACTCAGAATAATATATTTTTGTTCTCAAGCTTTTCTGCATAATATTTGAAACTTACAATCAACAATTAGAATAAATTTAAAAAAATATTTAAAAAAAAAAAAGAAAGAGAAAGAGATAGATGGATATGAGAGAAAGAAACGAAGACTACCAGATATCTTCAGTAATTGGAGACAATGCTAAAAATCATAATAAGACATATTTCTTTCTTTATTGAGCTAGCTAAATAGTATTCATTTTATTATTTTTGAGAACTTATATTTTTTCTTTAATTGTTATTTTAAACTCAAACACAATGCTTAATGATATTTATATAGATTTTAGAAAATGCATATTTATTGATATGAGGTACATGCGCAAAGGATTGAGCTGGTGTAAAACACTGAGTAACATAAAGTCCCTTAGCGAAATGACGTTCGCTTTTTTTACCCTTTAATAATAAGTTTCACACTAGACAAAATAATTATTTAATTAGTTTCCTAATTTTTAGGACTTTAAAATCAACTAAATTTTATTATTGAATCCTTCCTAATTTGAATTAGACAGGAAGTCATAATATTTAAACTTTAAATTCTATTTAGATTCTACCACTTAATTGGAATAAACACATCAAATTGAGTATTATCGTAAATATTTGAAACTTTTACAAAAGTTATGTACCTTACATCAAATAAAAATATTATTCAACAGCAGCAAACGAAACAATCTATTGAAACGTTATACTCATAAAATGATATAATATAATACATTACAATATATTATAAAACGATGGACAATAATGATTCAAAGAATGTGTGTACAAGTCGATACTAGCACTCTTTCCCAGAACGATTAGGAGCAAATTTAATGTTTCCTAATTTATTTAGGGTAATAATTTTTTATAACGAACTAATAAGCCAAACATAAATGATTAAAACATTGAAAGTATTGAAAAACCTAATGGAGTATTGTTATTTACCGATTACTAAATAGAGCTTTTGTGTAGTTAGTATTATTTATTCCAATTCTTTAATAATTTTTGGAGCTTTAAGTTATACACTATCAGTGTAAGAAATATTTTACATTATCAAGTCAGTTAAAAGATATTTACAAATAAACCTTTTAAAATGTGAAATTTATAATTCTGAAAATAAAATAAAGGGGAGTACAATTTTTTTTTGGCAAATTATAAGATTTTATTCATAATAAAAGCAAACCGCAAAGCAAAAGTACAAGTAAGGGGAACTTTTTTGCTAGATTAGTGTCGCCTATATGCCTTGGCTATATAATTGCTCCTGTGCCATTGGGGTGTATTCAAAGGCATAGGACCTAACTATTTATTCCAAATCTTTAATAATTTTTGGAGCTTAAGTTATACACTATCAGTGTAAGAAATATTTTACATTATCAAGCCAGTTAAAAGATATTTACAAATAAACCTTTTAAAATGTGAAATTTATAATTCTGAAAATAAAATAAAGGGGAGCATAATTTATTTATTTTTTTGACAAATTATAAGATTTTATTCATAATAAAAGCAAATCGTAAAGGAAAAATACAAGTAAGGGGGACAAAAGCTCGATATGCTTTGGCTATATAATTACTCCTCTGCTATTCGGGTGTATCCAAAAGCATAGGATCTAAGCAAACACATACCGAGCTAAACCTTACTTTGTCTAGGCAAATAAAATTTAAACTTTCTTTTTGCATGAAATTGATACGTACCGATTTTACCATTTGCTATTACATAAAATTAGCTGTTGTGCAAGTAAAGCTCGTATTATCCTCAATTCTCCCGAACTCTGCTCCTCTTCCCATGCATGTCCACTCCCTCTGCTTCACTCTGATCTATTCTTCAAACATACCCAATTTTGATTCCATTTCTTTTGAATCATTCTTCTCTTCATGTTTTCGTTCTTCCCTTGTTTACAAAGTGAAGCTTTTCCCAATTTCCTCTGTCTTTCTTGAAAAAGAAAAAAACGAAATCTTCTGAAATAGAATAGTCTGTGGAGTTGATGAATTCAAATCTTTTTGCATGTTTTTGAAATTAAAATATTTTCATTAGACAACTGACTCTGTCTTGGAATTAAAATTTAGTACTCCTACTAGATTTGATTACATGGACGAAAGCAAAGACGATAACGTGCATGCATGGGATCAGAATTCGAGTAGCACACAACCTGTTCGACAGAATGTTCAATCCAAAAGCCACCAGCTGAGAACATATACGGGGACGCACCACAAGCGTGGGCCCCATCAGCACCAGCTCCGCAATAATCGCAGCCTCGATGATCGCATCATTAATCACAATCATAATTATGGTTTGCCGCAAGAGGATTATTTATCAAATGATATTAAAGGCTCCTCTGATTTGGTTAATCAAAAGATTGAAGGTATTGGGCTGGCGGCGGATGGTTCAGATGATAAGAATCATGAATTTCCATTGCCGGAGTTTGAAGGAACTGGTGGTGAACTTGGAATCTTCAAAGTCCCAGTTCGTGCCCCTCTTCATCCTGCACGTCCTTCTTACCTTGAGCTGAGGCCACACCCCCTCAAAGAAACCCAGGTGAACAAAATTCGTACTCCCTCTGTCCCATTTTCTGTAATGGCGTTTGACGGAATATAGAGTTTAATTATAAAAGAAAGACTTTGAAACTTGTGGTCTAAAACAAGAGTAATAAACATTTGTATAGCTCAATATATCATTGAGGATAGAATAGAAAGTTTATAAGTTAAACTGTTTCCAAATATAAAATGTGTCATCATGCTCCATATTTTTATGGAGGAAATCCAGTGGAAGATGTTTTACTTTGGGGAATTATTTGGTTGTTCATTAACCTATCTCACATATAGTACAACTATTAGACAATGGCGGAGTCAGAAATTTAGGTAAGGGGATTTAAAAGAAATTAGAACGTCAGACCTGAGATTTGAACCTGTGCCTAAAGCAATTTTTGGGCCCTTTTGCCACTTCATTCTAACCACAAAAAAAAATCATTGTTACCCTATTTGCACGGTGGATTTTTTCAACAAAGAGGATTCGGCTGTACCCCTTTCCTTGACCTAGTTCCCCCTGGGTATTAGATGGAGGGCAGGGCATGATGATGTGCTCTGTTATTATTTTTAAGCATTAAGGTTAACAACTAAGATACACATGTTGGTTAAACAAGTGATATGGGATAAGAGTTTGACATATCTGTAAAAGGAAAATGACATCCACTCATAAGTGACGAAATAATTGCCTCTTTTGGTGAAAATATTTTCTTTAGAGAAAGCAGTTTACAAATACTAGAAACTGAATTATTCAAGAAACATGATACCAAACACATCCAGTGTACTGTGTTGGTAGAAACCTGTGTACATGTTGGAAACGCAGTTTTGAATGTGCATTGTCCCAAAAAAAAAAAAAAGATGAAGTCAGGAATCAGTAAAAAAAATATTTAAAAACGGATGGGTATTTTTGGATGAGTAATGTATGCACTTCTGCACCTTTTTTTCCTTTTTATCCTTTTTTCTTTTCTCTTTTCAAAATTTTAATAACAATACAGGTTGGGAAATTTTTGAGGACCATTGCCTGTACAAAGACACAACTTTGGGCAGGACAAGAATCTGGGGTAAGAGTGTGGAATTTTTCAGATCAGTATGAGCCTGGAATGGGAGCTGGAGGTCGTGCAAGGAGAGGGGATGAGGATGCAGCACCATTTTATGAGTCGGCTGATATGTCACCCACATTATGTTTGATGGTTGATTCTGGGAATGAGTTGATCTGGAGTGGGCATAAGGATGGCGAGATTAGGTCTTGGAGAATGGACCAGCCTAGTTCTGATGACTCCCCTTTCAAGGAAGGCCTCTCCTGGCAGGCTCATCGTGGTCCCGTTCTTTCAATGGTGATATCTTCTTATGGTAATGTCTAGTTTTTCCTTGTTCACGTTTTCAATTCATATATTAAATTAACCTATGTTCCTAGTCAATGTTGTTATCATTCTCAAAAAATAAAATAAAAACTTCTATTGTTATCTTGTCTTACTGGTCTACTTCACTGACCTTATCTTAGCTTTAATTGTGCTGAAATAATCTTTTGCTTCTGATAGTGTTCCAAGAACTAAATATCATAACTACTCACTTCTTGGAGAACAATATATCATGACTGCTCACTTCTTGGTCCAGGTGATATATGGTCTGGGTTTGAAGGTGGTATCATAAAGATTTGGCCGCGTGAAGCAGTAAACAAGTCTCTCTCTCTATCACCAGAAGAAACACGCATGGCTGCTTTACTCTTGAAAAGGTCATTCGTTGACCTTAGAAGCCAAGTTACAGTTAATGGTGTATGTAATATCTCGTCTTCTGACGTAAAGTGTTTGCTCTCTGATCATGTAAGAGGAAAAATCTGGGCTGCTGGATCTCTATCCTTCTCGTTATGGTATGTTCCTCTACATTGCTTCCAGATGAACATGATGTATGTATTTGTTTAATGTTAAATTCATAAGGGAAGAGGTAAAACTTTCTTCATTGATTAATTGTTTAGCCACTAATTACCCTGATAGTTGGACAACTGCAGGGATGCACGGACTAGGGAACTCCTAAAAGTGTATAATATAGACGGTCAGATTGAGAATGGGGTTGATATGTCATTGATGCCAGACCAAGCAGTGGAAGATGAGAGGAATGGCAAGCTTGTCTCAAAATCTAAAAAAGAAAAGACACAAGGAAGTAACTTTTTCCAGCGTTCACGCAATGCTATAATGGGAGCTGCAGGTGCTGTACGTCGAGTTGCAACAAAGGGGGCAGGAAAATTTGCAGAAGATAATAGGAAAATAGAGGCCCTTGTGCTTGCATCTGATGGGATGATTTGGAGTGGATGTTCAAATGGCTTACTTGTGCAGTGGGATGGAAATGGCAATCGTTTGCAAGATTTCCATCATCATCCTTGCGCTGTTCTTTGCTTATGTGCTCATGGTTCTCGAATATGGGTTGGCTATGTAAGTGGTATGGTACAGGTTCTGGACCTTGAAGGGAACTTGCTAGCTGGTTGGGTTGCTTACAACGGGCCTGTAATAAAATTGGCAGTCGGGGATGACTATGTTTTTAGCTTAGCTAATCATGGAGGTATACGTGGATGGACCCTCGCCACTCCAGGACCTATTGATAACATATTACTATCAGAAAGAGCTGAGAAAAAATATTTATACACCAGACAAGATAATTTTAGGATTTTGGTTGGTACGTGGAATGTTGGTGAAGGAAAAGCGTCACAGGAAGCACTCGCAACTTGGCTGGGTTCTGCAATTTTGGATGTTGGGATTGTAGTAATTGGTTTGCAAGAAGTAGAAATGGGAGCAGGTTTTCTTGCAATGTCTGCTGCAAAAGAAACTGTAAGCTATCAAAGCACAACCTTTACATCTTGTAAAGAAAATGGACCTTGCGCCTAACTCAACCTCAAAAGCTAGGTCATGAGATGAGGATTGTCCAAGATAATATAAGAAAATAATAATTCATTCCCTCACCCAATGTAGGACATTCTAGCCCCTGCATGCCCAGGGTTAGACATTTGGAGCGTGGAAAATATAACATGGGAGTCCAACATTGGGTAACTAGAGAGTTGAGATGAGGCTAGGTCTAATATCATGCAAAGAATGTACCTTGGGCCTAACTCAACCTAAAACTAGCTCATGAGGTGAGGGGTTATCCAAATCCATATAGAGAAACAACATCTCATTCCCTCCACCAATGTCCCAAAAACTAATTAAAAGGGAAAAGGAGACAAAGGCCAGAGCATTGACTGAGGAGAGGGCAAAGAGATATTCGTCTTTGACTACTTCTCCGCTTACTGTCAGAGACATGCTAACACATCTTATAGGGATCCTAGCTGATTTAATTGAAACACCACCTGCAACTGGTAATTTTGGCATTCAGTAGAAAACAAAAAGTAATTAAAATACTTGAACTATCTATTATTCAGGCCCAAAAAGTCAAGAATCCATTAGCTAAAAGATTTGACAAGATACAATGTCTATTCTGTCTATAATTGGTTATCAAATACCTGAGCATGATTAAGAGATTTGCGGACATGGTCTACCATTGTATGTATCCTGTAGGTAGAATCTTAGATCCACTAAAGGAACTTTTGCATTTCAAGAAGCAATCATTGAGCACAGAAAAGTTGATACTTGTTGGCTTTTCTTCTTTTTTTAATTGTTTCTGTTACATAGCGGGGTCAGGGAAGGGCAAGAAGGGCGGGGTAGTGGGAGTCAGACCCACACCTATTGTGTGGGAGACTCCCACTTACCACTAGGCTATAAGCCTTGGTGATGTACTGGATGGTTTTAAATGCTCAATTTAGTTAGCAAGACTTGATCTCTTTAGCATCTGTTCTAATAGTTCCAAGTCTATCATTAGTTCAATTTTGTATTTGATATTACTGATAATTGAGGATACTCATATTGGCGACCATGTGGATAGTGAAACCTTATAATTTCCTGTTCTTGTGTATAGCATTATCCTGATCGCAATGTCAACTGTAGGTAGGACTAGAAGGAACTTCTAGTGGGCAATGGTGGCAGGATGCAATAGGAAAAACTTTGGACGAAGGATCAACTTTCGAAAGGGTAGGATCAAGGCAACTAGCTGGCTTGCTTATTGCTATCTGGTAAGAACTTATGATGGTTATTTTAATGAGCTATTCTTCATTCTTCAAGCTGAAATGAAAGCTGTTCCTCAGAAACCCCATTCTTCGTAAAACTTCGTATTTCGGACTGAATTGGCTGAAGTATTTCTTCCATTGACTCCTGCCTATTCATACTACTAAAATATTATGTTTATTAATACCCTTTAACTTACCGCAACTATTTTGGGATTGAGGTGGAATTGATTTATTGATTGGTAATCTTTAACTTAGGGTGAGAAAAACTCTTAGAGCACATGTGGGGGACCTTGACGTTGCGGCAGTTGCATGTGGTTTAGGACGTGCGATTGGTAATAAGGTAAGTATCTCTTCATGTTAATAGGTATAGAAAATCATTGATCTTGTCCAGATTACAGTTCATCAAACTATTTAAGTAGTCAAATTGGACAAAACTCTAGGTAGTCATTCAAGGTGAGGTAATGAAGATGATTGAGACACTACTTAAGAAAATTAAGGGCTTCGTCTTCTAGTCTAAGTTATTGCCTTTCCCTTCTTGAAAAGGGAAATGAACTGGCTGGCACAATGTTTTTATGGTTATACAATTATAATGCAGGGTGGAGTTGGTCTGCGGTTAAGAGTACTTGATCGGATTATGTGCTTTGTGAACTGTCACTTTGCAGCACATTTAGAAGCAGTCAACCGCCGCAACGCTGATTTTGACCATATATATAGAACAATGGCTTTCACTCGATCTTCTAACCTTCTGGACAATGCTGCTGGTATGCTGCGATACCTGTTTTTGACTTGCTCTCTTGTCTTCTCCACATATTTACTGTGGCTGCTTTACTCTTCTGGTCTGCCATGGATCCTCTCTCTTGCAGCTGGTGTTTCATCTGCTGCTCAAATGCTTCGTGGTACAGATGTATGATGCAGTATTTGTGTTCATCAGTTTCATACTATCTTTACAATTGAACTAACGATTAACATCCTCTATAAAAGGCTGCAGCAATTAGTCCTGATGAGGGAAAGCCTGACCTTGCTGAAGCTGATATGGTGATTTTCTGTGGTGATCTTAATTATCGTCTTTTTGGAATATCTTATGACGAAGCAAGGGACTTTGTCTCGCAAAGATGCTTTGAATGGCTTAGAGAGAAAGATCAATTAAGAGCAGAAATGAAAGCTGGCAAAGTCTTCCAAGGGATGCGTGAAGCAATCATCAAATTTCCTCCAACTTACAAATTTGAAAAGGGGAAACCAGGATTAGGAGGTGAGATATATTTGTAATGATTAACATGTGACTCAACATCTTACTTTCTTACACTTTGTTAAGTACTAGTTAAACTGTTTTTTTTTGGTGTGTTCTAATGACAAAGATATGTCCAAGAACCAGTTCGAGATTGCCTTTGGATTGTATTTCTTATTGCATGAAATGTCAAAAAGGACTGAAAGAAGTTTTCTCTTTCCACCTTAGGATATGATTCTGGGGAGAAGAAACGAATTCCAGCTTGGTGTGACCGAGTGCTATATCGAGATAGCCGGGCAGCTCCTTCTATGGAGTGCAGTTTAGGGTGCCCTGTAGTTGCCTCCGTTTTACAGTAGGTTTTCTCAAGGCTCAGTAGGCTCTTTCTTGCTTCATGTAGAAACTAATTTCTCTAATGTGATAGGTATGACGCTTGCATGGAAGTGAACGAAAGTGATCATAAGCCCGTAAGATGCAAATTTAACATTGAAGTTGCCCATCTTGATAGATCAGTAAGGAGACAAGAGTTTGGGAAAATTTTCCGGCATAATGATAAAATCAGGTCTTTATTGGCAGAACTGCGTTATTTACCTGAAGTAGCTGTCAGCACCAGCCAGATATTTCTTCAGAATCAAGAAGCATTCAGCTTAATAATTACCAACAGAAGCAGACAAGATAATGCTTTCTTCCAAATCACTTGCCAAGGTCAATCAGCTATCAACGAGGACAAGCAAAAATCAGAGAATCGTCCCAAAGGTTCTTTTGGCTTTCCCCGTTGGCTTGAGGTGATTTCCAAGGCCATGGCTTATTGAACAATTACTCTTCTCGAGTCCCAAGAATTCTTTTTTTGGTGAATTTACTTATCCATCCGAAACTTCACCAGTCATGAAAAGAGCCTAAAAATAGATTCAAGCTTCAAGGATTATTTGTCCTTTATTTTTTTCAATTCTTGGCTTCTTACATCATAATTATAGAGTGTCATCATAAAATGGATAAAGGCGAAACTGCCTCTACATAATACATTTTGTAACATGTTGTAAACGACGGAAAAAGCATACTTAATCCAGGAACCTGAGCTCATATACTTTACTTTCTATACTAAAACAGAAAATTAGCTTTTTATACTACTCTGGACTAAAAGTAAACCTCTTCTGCAAGCAATGACTGCTTATAAGTTTGTCTGATTCAGGTCACACCTGCGGCTGGCATGATTAAATCTGATCAAGATGTTGAGATCTTGGTACGTCAAGAAGATTTCCATAATACAGAAGATACTACAGATGGTATTCCACCAAGAAAATGGTCTGAGGACACAAGAGAAAAGGAGGTGATTTTGATGATCAATGTGAAAGCCAGTCGCTCAACTGAGGTGAGAACACATCAAGTACACCTCCGCTGCAGTTTCTCAGCTAATGCAGTATGCATGATTTCAAGAAGCAGTTCCAGAGGAAATGAAGGGAGCTCCCACCAAAGGTCAAACAGTTCCAGAAGAAATGAAGGGAGCTCTCCCCACAGGTCAAACAGCTCGAAAAGAAATGAAGGGAGCTCGCACCAAAAGTCAAACAGTTCCAGAAGAACTGAAGGGAGCTCCCACCACAGGTCTGCTCTTCAACATGTGGGGAGTGCGTCTGACATGATGAATGACCATCAAGGCTTTCATCGTACCTGATATCTGCATGAAAGCCTATAAACAAAAACAAAACAATTGCACCACAAGGGGGTTCCAAGCTATTTTCTCTGATGTAAAAGGTTGGGATTCCCTTTGCTGACAATACGTGATAGATCTTGATGTATATACTCATAAGATGATTAGTGTGGAGCTTGGTATCCAGCTCAGAAATCTGGGCATAGAGTATTCATTCCCTCTTCCATTTTTGCAGTAGAACTAGGTTCCTAGATTTTTTATTGTTACTTTTATCTCAAAATTATATGATAAATTTTGCATTTTTGATCAGTCGAAAGCTGTTTATAGTTCACCAAAAGACTACTTGGTTGTAGATATGCATGATTCTTGCCAATTCTTTATTGTACAGTTCTTTTTTTTGACTAAGCTGTTCTTACATTCAGAGAATGGCTGCTCTTCAAGTCTCTTTGCCTGCATATGCTGATATGCATGCCAAGAAACATAAAAGATGCTGGATATATTGTAATTCTGGTACCTTATTGTAATTACCACCTCATGTCTAGAATCAAGATACTCTAGGGGGAAGAAAGAAGGAAGTAAAAAATTGTTAGATGATGCAAATAAGGTAAATCATGAATGAAAGCATGACACTTTATCTTGATTTGAGTGCTTCTTCCATGGTCCGGGACCATGCCTAGTTGACTCATCCGAAAACTGAATACACTACCTCAACCAAACAGTGCAGTCTCATCAGCTCAAAATCATGTCAAAGGGGAGAACAAAGAACGTAACAGGTGCACCAACTTTGAAGGATGGAGAGCTCATTCATGGTGTTGTCGAAATTTGGCATCATTCAGTGACACTTCCATTCATGTGACCGACTGTCTGGAAAGGAATCCATGGTTCGTAGCACTGATGCTATGAAGGTTTCTAGTTAATAGGTATGTATCTTCTCCAAAGCTGTGCTTGTAGCCAAAATGTTGTTTACTGGATGCGAAGTGGCATGAATGTATCCTTCATATTAGCACTACAAAGGATGAGGCTGAGGCTAGGGTCATTGGGAAAAGCCTAGTCGCTGAAACTTATTCGTGGCAATAGGTGGAAACAACGCTACAAACACCTAGCTTTGGTGGTCAGCGCTCTCAGGTCCTATGCTCACTGTGTAAAAAAAAAAAAAAAAAAAGACAATAGAGGTGACATTTGTGTTGTACATGAAATTTCACTTCTTTCAGCGTACATTCCTGGACTTCTTTATATATATATATACTGATAGAGTCCCAATTCTAAAGACTTATTCTAGAAGGAAGTATCAGCAAAAGGATAAAGAATTGAATAATCTTGATGAAGTACAACTGCTGCAGTTTTTGAAATGCATATCTGATGAAACTGTCAACCAACAATTGCTGCCTGGAACTGCTCCAGCAGTTTAGGCTATTCCTAGTTTTTAGTTGTCTGATCTTATCTTATTATGTGGTTCTATAAATATGTAATTAGTACTCGTTATTTAGGCATGTTCTATCAGAAGTAAAAGTACTTTATTTGGAGCCTTGTCCTCTCCATACGGACAACTTTATTTGTTCTATTTCTTTTATTATCTACTTCTGGTTCTATCATATACACGCGCGCGCGCGCACACACTAGTAAAGGCTGCTGGCACAAAAAATACTAGAGAGAGAATGGCTTGCGCCTCAATCTTGCTAAATGCACAAACTAGAAATTCTTAGCCAACTGAAAATAACCGGCAAAATTAGGACAAAATGGGTTCCCAATGTTCTGCCTAATACTGTTACATGATTCTTAGAGTTGGAGAACTTGCTCAAACTAGAGATTCTGCTCCTTTAAAACCTACTAATTATCAATCCTGAACTAAGACTTCCCTTTCCTTGTAGCCATATAGTTAGTCAACTTCAAGAAAGCATGCTTCTCGAAACTGTTGCATTTTCATGAGGAGAAAACTGAAAGATCTGCTAAGGCTTCATTTTGAACTTCTACGGAATATACAACCCCAGTTTGCAACAATTCAATGGTTGCAGGTGTTAGGTGTGGAGCCTGATTAATGTGTAATGTACTGTTTACGCGGTTCAATCTATTTTAGGCTGTACTGCTTATTCTCCATTTATTCTCTGTAATTGTAAATACCTAATATCATTAATATATACCCCACCGCCGTGGAAGTTTACCCACGGGGTGTTACCACGGAAATATTTTCTCTCTCTCTTCTCTCACGCGTTTTCTCTCTCTACTCTAATTTCTCTTCTTCCAGGTTTTCTTCTTCGTCTTCATTGTGTTGAAGTGAATCGATCCCAACAGCAGGAACCCACATTAGAGAATTTTGCGGCGACAGATATACTACAATATTATTGAGAATCTATTGAAACACTCTGCTCATTTGTTCCTAAGCAGCACAGATACCTTTTGTACTTTCACCATTCTGAATAAATCTAATGCCGTGGCAGAAGTTCTTGGACCTCATGTTTGAGAACTGCATATATTTGCTTATAGTTTTAATTACAAAGCTCCGTTTTTTATGCCATACTCAGAAAGCTGCCTGATTGTTCTTCTTAGACTGCATACATCCTCTTGTAGTTCTCACTGTAAAGCTCCGTATCTGATGCCACAGACAATGGGAAAGAACGTGAATGAGTCTCATCTCTTCTAATGCTCCTCAGCCTCGATTCTTCTAGCCTATGTTGAACCACACAATAGCACATGGAGCCAATTGTAGTGAGCATTATTATGCCACCAATCACAGTTGCATAGACAGCAAGCCATCTTTCCTTAGATCCAACTACCACATAACTAAGAGAGATAAAGGCGATTGAGATGAAGAGGCAAGCTGCCCACATGAGCTTGTTTATCCAAAACATGAGTCGCTTCTTTGCTTTCTGTTCAATTACGACCACGGATGTCTGGACCACGACAACAGCAACTGAAATAAACAAGGCCATACTGTCGAACAAGAAGAAGATTATGAAAGCTGGCTTTCTGCCTACGTTTGCTTCGCCAAGCGAAAATCCATCTGTTTTCTCTTCAACATATTGGCCAGGTACAGTGAAGATGGCAGCAAAAGCAACAGTAGCGATAAGGACAGCGACAACTGTTGCATTGTTTATGGCATTATTAAGACCACTAATGTGGAGCTTCTTCACCTTCAATGCAATTTTTCGTACTTTGAAGCCAGTCTGCCGACTCTGTTGGAGCTGGGAGTGCACATCATGTTTTATGTCACTGACAGTCTGCTTGAGTTGCTTTGCAGCAACGGGGGGCTTCCCCTGATCTTTGGAATGTGTAGCTCCGGCCTCTTTCAAAATAGAAACAAGCTCTGGAGTTCCCAACTTTTCTGCAATATCAAGAACCGTTTCTCCAGCCTTATTAATGGCGTTGAGATCGATGCCCTCGATTGATATAAGACATTGCACCATCTGCAGTTACACATTGCAGAGTTTTATTAGGACATTCGGTTTTCCTAGATTGAACATGCAAAAGACATTGTACCATCTGCATAGTTTCATACAGACAACTAAAAAGGATATCTCTCAAAAACTTTCTGTCACTTAAACAGACAGGAACATCCAATGCACAATTTCGAGCTAGAGACTGCACAGTAGCTTGATTCTTGACGTCCCTATATTGAACATTTTAAACATAACAGCAGAACAAGCCTGCACTTGGAAACGTACTTGGGCGATATATCGCCAAGGTATCATATACGTAAACACAATAATTTAGCAGGGACCATATGTAAACGACCTAATCCCAGAAAAAATGGATTCGGAAGAAACAAGCAAGATAACATTTTGCTTGTTAGTCCTTGTGGTTTCTTTCTTCCTTGTGGTTGAATTAAGTAAGTTATCTTGCTTTCAGGAGGCATCGAAATCAGTTGGCAGTTTACGTCAGCTCTTACAGATTTTAAGTTTAGTGATAAAGAAAATGCAGGATTTTCTGGAAGGAAAAGTGCATTTGGTGACAGATAAGCTACTTTTCTCTTAAATAAATATATGAGTCCATTTATCAGTTTTAGCTGGAAAATTTTAAAAACGTTCCAATAATTCAAAAGCTTCTCCAGCCTTCAGAAACTAGTAAATAAGAGGATAATTATTAAATATTTCTCCAACTTCTACATTAAGTCATCAATGAAGTACCCCTTTTTGGTTGCTCTTATGTCAAACACAGCCATCTAAGATAAGCTACTTCTGAATGAGGAACTTATCATGTGTGAGGACATGATATATGACACTAAAAGATTAAGTGTTTCTAAATATTCCTTCTCTCCAGGAATATAACTGTCTAGCAAACTGGAACTTATCAGTAACTCATTTCAAATTGTGGCACAAAATGAACTCAGTCTTCACCTGCCCATCATCCCTCAAGTTTGAAACTTTCTTTCTTGATTAACCAGAAAAACAGTATTCGCTCAATCTACGCACATTTCTTCAAGATAGAAAACACGTACTACATTTGCCTCACACATAAAAAATATCAACTTCATGGAAGTTGCTTTACGAGACAAACCTGTACCCTTCCCTTTGTTGTTGCAGTATGAAGTGCTCTGTTTCCTTTGTTGTCTTCCAAGGCCAATACAGCAGGATTTGGTTTGATTAATTCAAGCACGATGTCAACATTTTGTCCCTTTGCAGCCATGTGTAGGGCAGTCTGGCCTTTTTTATCTGTTCTACAACCAATATCAGGGTCCTTGCTCAGAAGGGATCTAACTATCTCCAAGTGGCCCATTCTTGCTGCTGTATGGAGCACAGTCTTTCCATTGTTCCGAGCAATCTTAGCAAGGTTCGAATCAATCTCCAGAAGCATATTTACTACATGAATATGTCCCTGTGCAGCTGCTGTGTGTAACGCCGTAGAATTGGATGAATCTGTGGTCATTACTAGGTTTGGAAATGAACGCAGCAGTTCCTCCAGTACATCTGCAATTTTGTCCTCAGTAGTGTTTACAAGTGCAAGTAAGAAAGGAACCTACTAAAGTCTAGTTTAACAAGTTTCCTAAACAAGCTTGAAACAGCAATAATAGATCAAGACTTGACCACTAAAATTTCTTTTTCGGATCCCCATAAATATATAAGCTCTAATGTGATCGTGTTACACAGGCCAAGTGTTAGGATCGAGGTTCTGGATGATACATGCAGTTTGATAAACCAAATCCTAATGACATAATTAAGACTACAAAGAAATCTTTGTGGTTCGATCATCAGATATATCTACAGATGGAAATTAGCAATCCACCATTTCAGATATGGTATAAAAGAGAGTACAAAGTTAGAGACGCTCTAATAATCTTGGAAGCAACACGAGAGAGAATAACCTTACATAGTATCACTCTCTATGAATTCTCACAGGTGGGTTACTCACATTCAACGCTGGTGATAACATAGGAGGCTGCACTTCAAAATTATTAATAATTTCAGCAACTAGGCTTGTGGAAACTCGTGTATTTATAATTATCTACATTCTTACTCAATCCTTCAGCGGAATGGTCAAACAAGAAGTTTAATCAGAAATAATATATACTACAACATCTCAACTTAAAAGTCCTGAAACTAAGATTCAGGATAGAAGTTGCAGACTCTAGTCACCAATATTATCATTAATAAATTGCATGTGAAGTACCGAGTTCAAGTCTACAATGTACCAAATAAAGCACAATTATCCATTTCATCTATGAAGTCCGCATCTTTACTGGAAATTTTGACTCTTCAAAAGCATTGTGGAATCTGCATTTAGTTAATTCAGACCTCAACTTTTTCTTGTTCCTTTTTTTGTCTTTTTTCTTTTTAATTGTGGGGGGAGGGGGGGGGGGG
>MCJB01035350.1:14007-27783 GCA_002018475.1 Nicotiana obtusifolia | reverse complement strand
GGGGGGGGTTTCTGTGTTAGAAGACTCACCAAGATGACCCTGCCTTGCTGCAACATGGAGAGTATCATAGCCATTATTTGCCACAATTGAAGCAGTTTGAAGGTCTGAATGTTTCAAGAACTCTGCAACAACAAAGCTATGGCCATTTTCAGCAGCAACATACAAAGCAGTCTCGCCCTCTTGGTTTTGCTTACATAGCAAATCTTTTATGCCTTTCTCATCAAACTTGTCAACAATTTCTTTCACTTTTCCTAAATTCCCTCCTCTAGCTGCAAGGTGGAGAATCGAATCCCCTCGTTTCCCTGGTGATTCCTTACCCCTTTTCCTCTCACCACCAAAACTCAATTGCCTCTCCATTGCTATCTTAAAGCTTTTCTGCTTTTCCATTATTCCTCTAAAGCTTTTCTGCTTCTCCATCGCCCCATTTCGAAAACTCTGTTGTTTTTCCATTGATGGACTCTGGAAACTAACCTGTTTCTCCATTACTATAAAAAACTTAATCCAAAATCTTAATGGATTCCTTCTATATCAGTTCTCCTTATAATAAAAATCCCAACTTTTTCCACTTTCAAGAACTACAAAGGTTGAAACTTTTCGTCATTATCAATTCAATTTGGAAAGGTATGTAATAAGATTCCTAAAAATATCACCTTTTCCACATTTCTGGCTAAGAATCTATAGTAGCATTAGTTCCATGGAATCTACTAAATCAGAAACTAAACATATCTGCCCTACAAAAATTTGAAGAAATTTAAACAACCTTTTACGTTATGAATCTGGAAGCTATCCAGAAGAAGCAAATCACAGGTGAAAAAAGTAACGATCTTTCAGTGGATTTACAGAACAGGAAAGCAAAGCAAAACCTCAAATTAAATAACTTGAGACAAAAGAACTGATCTTTCGACAAATATAGAGCTCAACTTCATTTTTTATGAAACCCCAGAATCTGAAGATCAGAGAATCTTGTTTGGTAACAGATGAAATCTTGAAAAAACCCAAAAAATATCAAGAACAGGAAACACCATCAACCTTATGGGATATACCATTTACATGTAATACCAAAAGCAGTATATAAGCAACAAAAGAGTCACTGAATCCAATGGCTTTGCCCACTTTTGTCTTTTTGTTCAGGCTCTTTTTAAATTCTCACGGGTCAAAAGGAAATTTTTATTATAAATATTTTAAAAAGATGAGTTAGTTTGACGAAGTTTAACCAATTCTTTTTTTTTTTTTTAAATTTGTGTTCTTAACAGCTTAAAAGAGTGAAAAAAACAGTTCAACTAATTTGAAACGGAGAAAAGACTTTTCCTTTTTAGTTTTTCACCTTTTTCATATAGTAGTTGGTTACTTAAAGAGGCAACTTGTGATGTTAACATCAAACATGGACTAAAAGACAGACAGAGATACATACAGCAGACAGCAAGTCGCTGGTATACATTTGCTATATTGTGCAAGCATGAGATGATAAGATAATTGGTGGGGTCCACTATGTTGGGTCCCACAGTGTGATTTAGGAGGGGTTAAAATCACAAGGCAGTTAGTCACAGAAGATTCACATATTAGCTAGAATAAAAATACGATAGCAACTTTCAAACTAGTTTAAGTTTTTCTATGTATAATCTTTTGGACTCAAAGGTGCTCAATAAAATGAATTAAAATAACGGTGTACAATTCAAATTTTAATTCAAACAGAAAATGTAGTGTTTTCTATTTACACAAACACCTCGATAACTCGTTAATACATAAAGTCCAATAAGCATATTTTGTGTTGGTATGAAATTAGGATCCCCAATAGACGGAGACAAAAAATTCATATGAGAAAACATAAGTAAACGGGCCTCTACTTGAGCCTCCAAAGATAAAGGTACATGAACAGTCATTTGATCTCCATCAAAATCAGTATTGAATCCCTTGCAAACTAATAGATGGACAAGTGAGGGTTGCTCAGTTGGTAAAAGCACCTCCACCTACGACCGTTAGGTCCTGGGTTCGAGTCACGCTGGAGGGAAAGTGTGGAAACACTATAGATCCTCCTAATTTGGGAGGGGTACATAAAAAAAAAAAAAAAAAAAAAAAAAAAAAACTAATAGATGTAAACAATAGCGCGCCCCTGCCTATATGCCTAATCTATGCAGAATGGGTGCTCTATTCAATAATACAGGATGTCCCTATATAACTTCTTGAAAGATTTTTCAAACAATCGGCTCTTTTTTTCGAATTTTACTCTTAGCAACTCCTATGTTCGAAGCAAGAGACCACGAATTATAAATATCTAAAAAAGTTAAACCTAATAATCGGCGTGACGCTAATATATAACATTAATTAAAATGAAGGAGCTCATCTTAATTAGTACCTAATTGTGGATTAGAAAATATTACAAAATAATTCAAGGAGAGAGAGTGTGTAAAAACAAGAATTGCCCCTTTAATAAGTATGAAGAAAAGACACCAAAATTTAAAGAATTTAGGAATCCCATTCTGACAACCCTGTAATGCATGCATGTCGTATTCTTGAAAGATTCCCTCTTTTTTTTTGGTTAATATTATCCTTATATTTGCCTTTTTTTGCAAACACATGAAAACTTTTTACTAGATATATCCATGAGACTCATTCTCTCATTTATTGCAAAGAAGACAAATCGTGCAACCTAAAATTTGGATGATTTTTGGTTTAATTTTGAGAGGGTTGATCGCAAAATGAAAAAAAAAAATCATTTAATATTGTATGTTTAACTGCTGTGGCGAATCCAGGATTTTAAGGTCGTGGGTGCTCATTCAGTGGCCATATAAAAAAATTAGTTCATGCAAGAATTGATCCCTAAACACTTCATATTTGTGCACTCTATTCTCACCTCTTAACCAAAGCACCCAGAAGAATTTTTGTTTAATGGGTGCTTGCTAGTTCTTTATACCAGTATTTCCTGTATTTTTTATATAATTATACAGAATTTGCGTCGGGGTTAATAGATGCTTCAGCACCTGGCACGATTAACGTAGATCCTCCCATGTATTTAAGAACCCGTTTGGACATACTTTTTTTCCAAACAAAAATTTCAAAACAATATTGAGTTATGAAAATTTTACAATTTTTCAAATTCAATTTGAAAATATATTTTCGAATTTGAAAATTTGCTGAAAACCAGTTTTTAAATGGAAAATTAGAATTTTGGTATTTTTAAGTTTTATAAAATTACCTTATATGTTTAAAATTTATAAAAGGATCAATCGGTTATTAAACCTAGGTAACATATACAACTACCCACAGAGTCATTACAGCTTCTATTAGAGATTATTGGTACAGTTAAACAATTAGCATGTTTGATTGTTTGTTTTAAGTAGGATAATCAAGTTGGGCAGATATATTTTTTATAAATTGTGAGTATAAATCATGTTTCATAGTTTTGAAAAAAATACATCCAAATATGTTGCAAAAATTATAATAAATACAACTTCATCTTCAAATCTAATTTTTGTGAAATTTCAAATTTGAAAAAAATCTTGAAATTTATGTCCAAATACTTACTAAATATATGCTTATTGTTTCAATCCGTGGATTGGTAATTAAGCAAGACCTTTAGGGGTTGTGTATAAGAATATCACTAAATAGTTTATTAGTAATGCTGAAATTAGTTATGATAAGATTATTTCTTATAGAATATTTAATTTAAACAATTATTTGTTTATAAAAATACCCTATGAAAACCATTGGAAAGTATTTGGAAAAGATTTTGAAATGATAATTTTATCTTTGTACATGTTTATCCATTGATTAAAAACTATGACATTGTTAATATCATAGTTTGCTATGTATAAAAATAGTACTGCATAGATGTATAACTAATACAAATATTAGTTATACATAAATTGAAAATACTATCAAACAAGAAATTAATAATATCAAAGCTAATATATGTATTATTTTTCCTAATACATCCTACAAACAACTCATAAGGAATAAAATAAATAATAGTTAACCAAATATACGTTATAATTAAGGCTTTTAATATATTCTTTAAGGAGTTTAGAAAATCTTAAAGAACAAATAATATGAATTAAATGTAATATAATCTAAGGAATTAATTTTGTTGAAGCATCAAAATAGGAAAGCTATTAAGATTAGACGTATGCTCTTTGGGACCTAAAAACATGTGTATGAGACCTAAAGAAAATGCCAGGGAAAAAAATTATTAGAAGTAGACAATTACTAAACACTGCTTAATACCAACCTTTCTTCTAACAACGTATTCAATTATCACGACCTAAAATTTCACTAGATCGTGATGACACCTAACCCTAATGGTAAGTAAGTCAAACATAGAACAAGATAACTAAAAAATGATAGATCATTCCTAGCAAGAAATAAATGATTGCATTCTATACAACCTTCCAAGGACTGGTAATACAAGTCACGAGCAACTACGAATAAAACTACAAATTCGGTTTGAGAAAAAATATATCATCTGTTTGAAATTTACATAAACAGAAATGTAAATCCTAAACTACAGCGAACAATGGTAGTTCGTGTCTGGAATGTTGATACGCCTCCAATGCTAGGCTCCGTCTTCCACTTTTATGCAGCTCCAAGATCTGCACGCAAGGTGTAGAAGTATAGCATGAGTACACCAACTCTATATACTCAGTAAGTATCTTGACTAATCTCAATAAAGTAGTAACGAAATTTTTAAGTCAAAAAATACTCACTAATATAATCTGTTCAGTTAAATTTGCAATAAAAACAATATTAAAAATACGAAGAAGAGTACAAGAACAAATATGCGATGCAAAGATATCACGTAAAGTGCAAAGCAATTCTTCCAAATGGATGGCCATTTGCAGTCAAAAAGCTCAACGAATGGGAGAATTTGGAGGACGAGTTTGTGTGCGAGATAACTATTAGGTACGGAGCCTGATTAATATATAAACTGCTTACGAAGGGTGGGGTTCGGGGTAGCGCTTCGACCCAAATTTTAGGCTGTATTACTTATTCTCCATTTATACTCTGTAATTGTAAATACCCAATATTATTAATATATATCCCACCTCCGTGGAAGTTATCCACATGGTGTTACCACGGAAATATTTCTCTCTCTCTCTTCTCCCACGAAACTCTCTCTACTCTATCTCTCCTCTAACAGAATTTTCTCTTCTTCTTCTTGGAAGAACATCTTTCTATCCGAGTGTTAAAGTAATCGGAACCTATTGGCTCTTATAGGTTTCTGTGCTGAAAAGAAAAAAAGACTTCTTATTTACAAATACATGCATAATGGAAATCGTCATGAATGGATGCACTCAACTGAATATACGGCCTAGATTTTGGACTTCCCTCATAGACTTAAAAATGCACTTGGGATGGCAAAAGGCCTGGCTTGGCTTCGCAGGGGATCTGTTATCGAGTCGTCTTATTGGGAATAATAAGAGCATCTCTCAATACTCAAAGTTTCATATGTGAAGCGAATTTTCAAAAAATTGTTCGAGTTTTAGCAAAAGCGGCTCTCCGGGGTCGTATCGATTGGCTGAAAGGCCTAAAAGAAAACGTTGTTTTGGAGGGGGGGGGTTGATACCGGTTTCATTTGAACCCAATACTTTTAACATGGGAACATAAACTTACTAAAATTGTAACAAATATGTAATGAGTTTAATCCTAAAAATCTTAAAGGTTAAACCTATAAAATTTAAATTCTGAATCTGCCTATGTGAATACATATTACATATCATACACGGAAACAAAAGCACAGTGTATCTTGCTAGATAGAAATTTTGAACCAAAATATCCAACTTTTGGGAAGCAAAGTTCTGGAGTAAGAATGAGATTATCGGGTTTTACAAACGTCTGATGGGAAATGCTGTCGATAGTCTGACTGCAACTAATCCTACAGTGCTTAATTTGGGTCATAGACTAAATAGGGGTCAACAACTAGGTCTCATTGCTCCTGTTACCAAAGAAGAAGTTCATTTTGTTCTAAAGGACATTGATGATGGTAAAGCTTCCGGTGTTGATGGTTTTAATGCTTTCTTTTTCAAAAGAACATGGCCTCTTGTGGGAGAGGAGATCACTAATGCAGTATTGGAATTCTTTGAATCTGCAACAATGTATAAGGCTCTTAATTGTACTTCAGTAACTCTTATCCCCAAAGTGAAGAATCCATCCACAGTGAAAGAGTTTAGACATATCTCATGCTGCACTATTTTGTATAAAATTATTTCTAAGGTCTTTATTAAGAGACTACAAGATGTAATGGACAATTTAGTAGATTCCGGTCAAGTTGCTTTTGTCCCTGGGAGGGTTATAACAGATAATATCATCCTAAGTCATGAGTTGGTTAAAGGATATGGTAGGAAAGATATCTCCCCTAGGTACATGCTTAAGATAGATATGCAAAAGGCCTATGACTCTGTCGAGTGGCCTTTTTTGGAGCAAATTTTTGAGCAACTTGAACTTCCCTGGTAGATTTATACAATGGATTAAGGCTTACGTTCAAACAATATCCTACTCAATTACTATTAATGGGAAGCCAACAAAACCAGTTGAAGCTAAGAAAGGTCTTAGACAGAGAGATCCACTGTCTCCATTTCTGTTTGTTCTTATTATGGAATACTTTGGTAGGATACTAAAAACTTTAAGCAATGAAAAACCATTCAAATATCATCCGAAGTGTGCTAAGATGAGATTAGTGCAACTTGGTTTTGCTGACGACTTTCTTCTTTTTTGTAAAGGGGATATTGGTTCTGTTACCAAGTTGTATAACTGCTTCTTGAAATTTTCTGCTGCTTCAGGTATTATAGCTAGAGGGGTCAAGCCAGATGTCCAACAACAAATTTTGAATATTCCTAGCTTTGGGAAAGGTGAATTGCCATTTAAATATCTTGGAGTGCCCCTAAACACTAAGGGGTCGTTTGGTAGGCCGTATTAAGCAAAATAATCCTCGTATAAAAATTTAATCCGTCCAATACCATGTTTGGTTGGTCAATTCAATTTACTCCTACCTAATACATGGATTAGTTATACCTCATATGAGGGATTAACTAATACCATGGAAAGGAAGGGATTACTAATCCATGGATTAGCTATACATGGATAAGACTTAAAATTACTAAATCCAAACTTATACATTGCTTAATTAATTTTTAATACAATGAACCAAACACTTGATAAAAAATAATCTCAACACTACAATCCCTGCATTACTAATCCCTGCACTACTAATCCCTGCATTACTTGTGTTCGTACCAAACTGACCCCTAAGAGATTGTCTATAATGCAATGTCAACCCCTTTTAGAGAGGATGCTGGGGCGAATCACTACTTGGACTATTAAATATCTATCATATGCAGGCAGGGCCCACTTATAGAAAGTGTTATTTTCTATACAAACCTATTGGTCTCAGCTATTCGTTCTCCCAAAAAAGATGGTTAAAATGATTGAGGCAGTATGTAGAAGATTCTTATGGACTGGTGGGACTGAGGTGACAAAAAAAGCCCTTATTGCTTGGGATAAATTGTGCAAGCCAAATCAGCAGGTGGGATTAACATGCTAGATGTGCTTACATGGAATAAAGTTGCAATTGCTAAACTACTTTGGAATTTATGCAAGAAAAAAGATAAGCTTTGGGTCCAATGGGAACACACATATTGCATAAAAGGGACACAACTGGAGGATGCTAGCATTAAGCAAGCTTCATGGATGATTCAAAAAGTCTTCAAAGCCAAGAAGTATATGGATGAAGCAGGGTATGATCTAGCAGAGCTTTACACAATGGAAACCTTCTCTATAAAAAAAATGTATCATGCACTTCTGGTTGTATTTGAGAAGGTACCTTGGAGGAGAGTCATTTGTAACAATTTTGGTGCACCAAAGTGAATTTTGATATTGAGATTAGTAGCTTGGTGTTAGGATCGATTCACTTGAACACAGTTTAATTAATGAAGAAGAAGACGAAGAAAATCTGGAGGTAGAGAGAGAGAGTGTAAAGAGAGAGAGAGTAAAGAGAGAGAAGACTTGTTTTTCGTTGTAACACCTCGTGGGTAAACTTCCACGACGGTGGGGTATATATATATTAATGATGTTGGGTATTTACAATTACAGAGAATAAGAAATCTGGAATATGTATATACATATTAATGATCCGCGTGAATATTAATATATAACAGTACATCACATATTAATCAGGTTCCACACCTAACACTTGAGAGATGCTATACAATAAAGATAGATTGACAACATGGGGAATATGCGTCAACCAAGACTGTTTCTTGTGTTCATCAGAGATTAAGTGCCCCTACTCTGCAACTACATGGGAGAATATTCTTACATGGGAAGGCACAAGGTCTGTTCTAAGTTGGCAAGACTAGTTGAAATAGATGGCTCCAACTGTAAAGGAAAAAGTGCCAGTGCACATGTGTTCAGAATGACAGCAGCTGAGAGTGTATACCAAATTTTGAAAGAGAGAAATCAGAGGATCTTTCAAGGTAAATGTTCATGTACTGAAGCTATTGTTGGAATCATCATCCAAGAGATATTCTATAGAAGAAATTCGCAACCTAAGATCATGACACAATTGTTGAAAATGTGTCAAAGTCCCATATCGGTGGGTGGACATATTTTGGTTGCGATTTTTTTCTATGAAAGGAGGCCTAATGTTTAGGATTTAAACACACCTCCCATTTGCCTTCATATCTTCTTAAGGCATTTGTATCTTCTCTCTTTAGTATTATTTCACTTGTATTTTTGGAGTGGAATAAAATATTGGTTGTGTCCGAGGAAGTAGGCAAAATTAGCCGAACCTCATAAATTCTGATGTTCCTTTTATTGTTGCTTTATTGTCTTATTTATTATTTGGTGGCTGTCATAATTTTTGGTATAGTAGTTGTGACTCATTTACACTATATACATTTGGCTTCCGCAACAATTGACACTTAGAGAGTTCTAATCTGCTTTATTGTCTTATATATACACTTAGAGAGTTCTAATCTGCTTTATTGTCTTATATATACATTTAGAGAGTTCTAATCTGCTAAAAATGTGTTTACAGTATGCAGGCTTTTCTTTGATGTAATACTTCCAGATGGTTAATCAAAATATTTTACTTACCAAAAAAAAATTGACACTGCATTATGTTGAAGTCATTTCCCAGCAGCTGAATATTCAAATTTAGGTTCTTACAGGCAAGACATTTACTGCTTTGGTGTAGTGCTTCTTGAGCTTGTAACAGGGAAGGAACCACATGAATTAACCAGCTCAAGAAATCTATTTGATCCCTCACCTTGTCTACTTGATGCAGATAGAGTCTTGAGTTTCTTGAAAGCCAAGAGGTGTAAGACAAGAGGTGCACTAGATTAAACTATGAAAGCCATAACTCTATACAATAATAGCTTCTGTTGAAACTGTAATGATATAGAATCTGTGTATACTCTATTAATGTAGGTGTATGGGGTCGGATACGATCAAGCGCATAGGAAGTACCAGTTTGGGTTACGATGATCGGTGTAGATTGAGATCGCTCTCCTGTAGATCGAGACCGGCACGTCAAGAAGGGAAATTCGAGGTCAGGCGTCATCGGGATAAAACTCGAAGCCAGGGTATTCAAGATAAGGTTGTCGCGATCCGGATAAAGTATCTTATGGTAAAAATATCAGATTCGCGTAACGGAAGGGCCAGAAATCTCGTGACATGTAAATATCTCGGCGGGAATCACGACCCAAATCAGCAAAGACGTTGAACCCAATAATTTTAGGGATCTTTTACCCTGTAATTAGGTTTTTTTACCTTGGATAGGATTCTTTTCTCCTCCTATATAAAGAATTCAACCCTACTGTATACGAGACAATATACGATCAATATAACAGTTAGCACATTTTGACTATCTTCTTCATAAGATACGTATTTCATTATTGTTCGTTCCGTCACAGCTAAACTACTCAATTTTGGTGGTTTGTCTATTCTTTCATTTATTTAAATCAGCTTTTATTTATCGTTTATTCCTTAATTGTATAAGGCGAAGTCACGTATCCTTAATACCACGTATAAATTTAATTGTTACCCGTAGGTCAGGGTAAACAGTAGAAAAACCATATTAATTGCATGTTTCTAAAAGAACCTCAGCAGACTGATGCTGCATTGCATTGTCTTAGTTTGAATTTTCTTTTGAGAATTATCTTCTGAAATTGGCCTCGAGCAGTTTCTTTCTATAAAACTATAACCATGATATTAGTTCAAAATCAACTGCAAACCCCTTGATTCCCCTGCTTTCTCAATCTAAACTTGATCAATGATATATAAATGCTTATTACATTGACTCTATTCATTCTGTACTAACTTAAGTCATATTGCAATTAGATTTGTGAAACTTGTTTCTGTTAGGTGTGTAGTTTGATTAATATGTGATGTACTGTCATATATTAATGTTCACGTGGATCAACCTCCGCGCTGAGGTTGTCGGGGGTGTGGGGGGCAGGAGCCCCCAACCCGAAGGGCGGGGTTCAGGGCAGCCCCGACCCAATTTTTTAGGCTGTACTGTTTATTCTTTGTAATTGTAAATACCCTTAATTATTAATATATATATAGCCCGCCGCCGTGGAAGTTTACCCTAACGGGATGTTACCACGAAAAAAAGGTCTCTCACGTATTTCTCTCTCTACCTCAACCTTACTCTCTATCTAAAATTTCTTCATCTTCTTCATCAGTTTAGAGTGTTTGGGTGGTTCGATCCTAACAGTTTTTGTAGAATAAGGTTTAGTTGTACTAAAAAGGTGCACTTTTTGGTTCTTTTGGTTAAGCTTATTAAGCGACATGAAGCCGTTATTTGCACCTTTATAGCCCTTTATAGCATGTTTCATAAAATTTAGTTCAAAGGTCTTAGGACTTTATAACTTGACGTGTTTCTTTTTTTTTTTTTTTTCCGTTTTCCAAATATAACTTGACTTGTTCAACTATCTTAAATTTTGTTAGTCCAACAAATTCCATAAGGATAACGGTATTTGTATTTGGTGATTGCACGGTAGAGATCAAATAATAATTTAGGTTTATTTTGTTGTAACAGTCCAATCTACTAGTTATATTATCCGCTTTGGGCATAGGTCCGCAAGACCCTCCCTTAAAGACTCAACGTCCTCGTTAAGGTTTACCCCACCACCGACTCGATACCATATCTAACATCACAACCCACTAGCAATATTGTCCGCTTTGAGCCTAGAATCACACTATTTTAAAATGTATCATTAGGGTCTAAGACTTGTTTGTTTATATATCCAATATCTCGATCTTCCATGTTTTGTCAATGTGGAATTTGCTGAGGGTGTCATATTTGTAGATATATTTTGACGGTTGATGATTGCCGTTTAAACAAATTGATTTAAGTTATATATGCAATATTGTAAAATTAATTTATACTATAAACTATTTTCTACTTTTAGGTTGCGATATCATACTTATATATTATGAAAATCAATTACTTCTCCGTTATTCAGTGGTGCATTCCTCACGTTGCATGTAATGCATGCACGCAGCCGCTATTCTTTCACACTGCACTTTTTGGCTTCAACTTCTCCTTGGACGTGCAACAAGAAAATTGTGGAAAAAAATATCAAAGCTAATTCTACCCTCTTAATTTAATTCTCTTATTTTTAACAAATTTTGATTGGACTTTACAAAACTACAACAGTATAAAGCATTTTACCGTAGGTGTTACGTCTGTTTAATTTTGTCTTTACCATTTCATTAGTTTTTTATACTACAACAACTTTACAAGTCATAGAACATGAAATGATTAAGTGCCGGGTGGGAGGCGGACCTATGCAGTAGAGGGATCGCCGACATTCGTAAAGTTCAGCAAAAATTTCAATGTGTGTATGATGTGTCTTTAGAAAATAGTGATATATTAATAATAGACACCCTATATACAAAACGAATTTTTATTGAATCAAAAAGTGCACCTGCGACTTTTAAATCCTGAGTCCGCCTCTGATGCCGGCCGGTCACATTTATAAAGGGGAAAAGAAAGGATTTTCCCTCCCCCTATTTTTGAAGGATTCTGCAGATAGCAGAGAAACTAATACTATGTAATTTGCTTTTGTATAACATTTTTCGTAAAGGTCGCTAGCTCTAGGGGAAGAATACAGGTATATTTTCTGTTTTAGATATTTTGGTAGGCGTTTGGACATAAAAATTATAGCATTTCACTTGAAAAAATATTATAATTTTGTTGAGTGAGAAAAAATATTTTTCTGAAAATTTGAAAATCTAATTTTTGAAAAACTTATTTTCGAAATTTTCCAAAAACTTACAAAATTTCATGAACAAATACATTTTAAAAAAAATAAAAAAATTTGTTTTATGGACAAACGAGGCCTAATAGACCGGAGAAATAAGTTTCACAATGTTCGCTACTCAGGATATCATTTGAGTTATGGTGGTTTAATTAGTAACAATGAAAGAGTAATATATGATTCACTTATTCTGATAACAAAATCAATTAATTTATTCACACTTAATGCTAAATTAAATGTCGTCTAAATGTTTAGAAAGTAAAACTTGTTTCAATTAGTAGCTTCTCGGAGTAGTTTTAAACTTTTTCGTAGGTTTTTTAATATACAATTCCCCATAATTAAGTAAATATTCTTTTGATTGCAAGCGCATAGGACCTACGCCATACCTCTTTGAGGTGTAATCCTTTCCGAATCTACGTGAATGTAAGATGCTTTGTGTACTTGACTACTCTTATTGCAAGCGCTTTTAAAGATGATTAAATTAACTCTAAGATATATCATTCAACTTACGATGAAATGACCTATCCTTTTAGGTCGAGTTAACATCAAAAGTTGTGGTGAGCTAACTGAGATCCTCCGTCCTTAACTAAAGTCTTAGGTTTGAATAGTGAAAATTTTGAAATCCCTATTAGATAGATTAGTAGGCCAGTGGATTCTGGACACCGGATAATAATAATTATAGAAAAGGAGGCTATATTTTAAATAATAAGAAATTATTAATTATACCCCCTATTACATTGCCAAATAATAGCAAATGTAACGTAGGGAACTGTCAACAGTAAGAGCAAACATCAAACATAATTTCTGTTTCATTCTCGTGTATAATTATCACGTGAATATGCATATTACCTACAATATGTTAATTTCCAACAATAAAAATGCTAAATATGACAAAGGAATATTATAAAGCCAAATCACTTGCCTATAATGTTGTAGCCCTAAGCACTACATTTTGGGAACGTTTGATACGAACACAAGTAATGTAGGGATTAGTAATGTAGGGATTAATAATGCAGGTATTAGTAATGCAGGGATTGTAGTGCTGGGATTATTGTTTATCAAGTGTTTGGTTCATTGTATTAAAAATTAGCTATACAATATATAATCTAAGCTTGTGTTTGATTTAAAACTGTACAAAATCTTCTTTACAATTATACTCTTGAATATTCTTCTTTCTGTGTCTAAAGAAATTTAGGAAAAGGGTTTGAGGGGCGGTTTAATAATTTTAGGGTCTTATCCAGGTATAGTTAATGTAGAGATTAGTAATCCCTTGGTTTCCTTGGTATTAGCTAAGCCCTCTTATGATGTATAAGTAATCCATGTTAGGTATGCATAAATTGAATTGAGCAACCAAACATTGTATTGGACGGATTAAATTTTTATACAGGGATTATTTTACTTAGTACAGCTTACCAAACGACCCCAATTCATGGCAAAAAGTCAATTAACTGAATAAAGATTAGAAAACTGTTTTCTGTGAGGGAACTTTACACCCTTCCCCCCCCCCCCCCCCCCC
>MCJB01035350.1:0-13987 GCA_002018475.1 Nicotiana obtusifolia | reverse complement strand
CCCCCCCCCTTGCTTGAAGAAGTTTATGTTAGTCTTTGATAACTGACTTTCGGTTGTTCTCATCTCAAAAGTCCTCTATTTTCTGTATTATTTTATTCTGTTTAATGAACCAAAAAAGAAAGAGAAAAGAAAAACCAGTTCAGGTCATTGACATAATATGTCAAAAGAGAAAAAGACTTCCAATTCTCATAAGCTCAAAGTGCTTCCTTTAGCTTCTTGCAAATTCTTTTAGTTAGTAATAATTATTTAGATCATCTTTTTTGTTTGTTTCTAAAGTCTTTAACATGTGACCAAGATATGCCAATGCTTCTCTTCTTTCTCAAAAATTTGGATCTTGGAGTAAAGTAAGTTACATTTTTCAGTTTTCTTGCTTTTTATTCCACATGGATTTCACAAAAGACCATTCTTTCATGAAGTGTAAAACTGAATAATAAAAAGAAAGAAACAAGTTGTATATAGAGCTCTACTATAAATATCTCAACTCAAACTGCTCAATTACTCATCATCTCAACTCTAATCAGTTTTAGTCTTTAATCATTTCATATCTCATAAAAAAGATGAAAATGGAGAACCCCATTTCTTCTCTTTTTCTTATTTCACTTCTCTCCATTTTCTTCACTGAAGCCATAGCTGATGTTGTGACAATATTAAATGTGGTGAATTTGGGAGCAAAGCCAGATGGAAAAACTGACTCAACAAAGGCTTTTTTAACTGCTTGGACAGCAGCTTGTGGCTCTTCAAAACCAGCCAGCATATTTGTCCCACAAGGAAAGTATTTGGTTAAACAAGCACATTTTAAAGGAAAATGCAAGAATAGATCCATAACGTTCCAAATTGATGGCATACTCGTTGCACCCTCTGATTATAATGTGATTGGAAATGCCAAACATTGGCTTTTGTTTGAAGGTGTTGATGGAGTTTCCATTCATGGTGGAATTCTTGATGGCCAAGGGACTACTTTGTGGAGTTGCAAAGCCTCTGGCAAGAACTGCCCCAGCGGCGCCACGGTAAGTTGTAACATTTTTACGCTATCAGTATAATTATCTGTAGTTTATCTTTTAGGTGACTATTGATGATGTGAAGTATAGAAGTTAAACTTTTGTATAACTAAGTGTTTTACTTGTATACATTGTTTAACATTTGTACTATGCTGGTCACATTGGAGAAACAAATTCAAAAGTTGTTCATATCTCAGAATTAGCAATTTTCTAGATTAGTGTAACGTACCCTTTAAATAAGGATAAACAAGTACTTTATGTAAATAACTGTCCAAGAATTTTTTGACCCTGGTATTATGGTTTATTTTATTTTTTCAAAAGCAGGATTAAATTTTCTAGTGGTAATAATGAGTTTTGACGACCTTAGACCATAAAGAATCTTAAATGCTGCTTTTGAACTGAAATGAAGTTCAAATTGCTTAGTCAACAAGTAGATGCTGTTTGCCTTTAAAGCTCATCAAAATATTTATGTGCTATGGCTTTCTTGATATTTGCAGACTCTGGGATTTTCCAACTCTAACAATGTAGCAATAACAGGACTGGCTTCATTGAACAGCCAAATGTTTCATATTGTCTTCAATGGGTGCAAAAATGTGAAGTTGCAGGCCGTCAAAGTTTTTGCCTCTGGCAAAAGCCCGAATACAGATGGCATTCACGTACAATTATCGTCTGATATCTCAATCTTGAACTCAAAAATCAGTACTGGAGATGATTGCATATCCATCGGTCCAGGAACTACTAACTTGTGGATCCAAAATATGGCTTGTGGCCCTGGCCATGGAATCAGGTAATAATAACTGCAAATAGCTGTCCGTTATAAGTGGGATCTGTAACCTGGAAAATAAGGTAGGTAACCTGTTACAATAGGCTAATATACAGTGATTGCGTAAAAATATTTACATTGTCAATGAATAAGTTAAATCCCTAATACATTGCTATGGTGGTGAATTTTGTTGCAGCATTGGGAGTTTAGGCAAGGATTTCCAAGAAGCAGGAGTGCAAAATGTGACAGTCAGATCAGTTATATTTAAGAACACACAAAATGGTGTGAGGATCAAAACATGGGGCAGACCAAGTACTGGCTTTGTCAAGAATGTTCTTTTCCAGCATGCTACAATGATTAACGTTCAAAATCCAATTATTATTGATCAAAATTATTGTCCATATAACAAAAATTGTCCCGGCCAGGTATGAATTTTAACCATGATCTTTTAGTTTAAAGTTCGACTAATAATTTAGCACTACATCTTCCAGACATTTCTTCATTTTCTTGGATGTTTAACTTTGTCAATAGGTGTCAGGTGTGAAAATTAGTGATGTTACTTATCAAGATATCTGTGGAAGCTCAGCAACACGAGTCGCAATGAAATTTGATTGCAGCAAAACAAATCCATGCCGAGGAATAAAATTGGAAGATGTACATCTCACTTATAAGAATCAACCAGCTGCTCAAGCTTCATGTGCTAATGCTGCAGGAACAACTTCTGGCACAATTCAGCCTACGAGTTGTTTGTAAGGGAAAATCCAACAAAAGGGGTTCTTTCCCTTTTTATAGTATATTTAGCTCTTAATTCAGATGAGAGAGCTAGTGGTTTTATTTAATTGGTCAGACTAGGTATTAGTAATGTTTGTAGCTTTGTCATTTTCTTGGGTTGAAATTAGAAATGCTTGATTGAGCCTGTGGCGTGCCTGAATCGCCTGGCCTAGCGACGCTAGTTGAAAGCCATAACCCAAACAGAGAAATTGTTTCTCACTATTCATTGTAATAGAATGTCTTTCTCTTTTGCTCTATTAGATGTGCCAAATACATGTTTTAATTGTCACATTTAGGCAAGTAAATATCAAATATTTGTATGAATTATGTACTTCCTACAAGTTCCAGTAATCTTTATAGTTCTGTAAAAGCATGTGGTTCTGTTGGTCGAGGCCAGTATTATTGAATATATACAGATTCTTAGACATTACATTAGCAACAAAAGCTATCAGCATACAGACTCAGAAAATGGATTTCATGCTTTAATTTAGCATGCTCCTACTTTGTCTTCTCAGCGAACAGATAAACTACAGCACTAGTCATACAGACTTGAAATCTCAGTTGATAAGAGTTTTTGTCGTTCCAAGTCCCTTCGACCCTGAGAAATTGACATGAGTGTTTCATACGCTTCCAGCATTGTTGGCCTTTCATTAGGAAAGAACTTCACACAGTCACAAGCTAACTCTAGAAACCGGAGGATCAAATCGTCGATTCCTTTCCCTAGCAAATATCTATCTGCATCAAGTAGACAAGGCGAGCAATCAAATAGATTTCTTGAGGTGGTCAATTCATGTGGTTCCTTCCCTGTTACAAGCTCGAGAAGCACCACACCAAAGCAGTAGATGTCTTGCTTGTAAGAACCTAAATTTGAATATTCAGCTACTGGGAAAAGACTCCAACTTAATGCAGTATCATTCTTACTCCAGAATTTCGCTTCCCAAAAGTTGGATATTTTTGGTTCAAAATTTTTGTCTAGCAAGATACAACGTGTGCTTATGTTTCCGTGTGATGCGTGTAAATTGGACCCATGATGAAGCCAAGCCAGGCCTTTTGCTATTCCAAGTGCAATTTTAACTCTCAGAGTGAAATCCAAAATCTTGGCCTTATCTCCCATCGAGTGCAGCCATTCATGAAGACTTCCATTAGGCATGTATTTGTAAACAAGAAGTCTTTCTTGCATTTCAGAGCAGAAACCTATAAGAGGCAATAGGTTCGGATGCTTCAGACCACCAAGAGTTGTTATCTCGGAGACGAACTCGTCCTCCAAGTTCTCCCATTCATTGAGCTTCTTGATGGCAAATGTCCAGCCATCCGGTAGATTTGCTTTGTACACTTTGCCCAACATTCCATTTCCTACTAAAGAGTCTTCACTAAAATCAGAAGTTGCTTTTGCCAGCTCCATGAAACTCATTCTTGGGACAAACTTCTCCAGCTTTAATATCTGTAAAACAATGAGTTGAATCATTGGAACATACAAAGAACTGAACAGAATAGAACTTTGAGAAGCTTATTGCGATCACACTTGTTCAACGGATAACGAACTTATACATCCATTGATTTCTCCAGTCAAGAACATATAACATGATGGATTTCTAAGGACAGATTACTAAAGTAGAATTACAGAAAAAAACGTAACTCTAGAAATGTAGCAGCATCTTTACCTTCTGGTGGCTGCTGCTTAATTCCTCTTCACTTCCTGAAGTTAAATGTTTCTTTGCCTTCAGCTTCAATTTGTTCAGTGAGAGAATCTTGTTGATAGTCTTGCTTGGAAACAGAAATAGGACAAGGACTAAAACCAATGTAAAGACAAGTACCCAACCTGTCACAAATGCTCTGATGAATGAAGCACGATCAATATGTTTCCATATCGAAGAATTCTCACATCCTTTCAAGGGTTTCCCACAGAGCTCTGGATTGTTTGCAAAACTATCAGCTGAGAATTGTTCGCTAACAAATGATGGAACTGACCCATTCAAGTAATTGTTGGCTACACTGAAAGTCTTAAGGCGAAGCAAATAGCCAATTGCGCTTGGAATTTCACCTTCTAGATTATTGTTGTCCAACTTTAGAACGTTAAGGAATGTACAATTAGCTAAATCAGGTGGGATATTGCCAGAAAATTGGTTAGATGAAAGATCAAGCATATAAACATATGGAATTATCACCGAAAAATCAGAAGGGAAGGTTCCGTACAGCTTGTTATTTGACAGGTCTAAAACTTCTAAGCTTGTACAATTCCGAATACCCCGAGGAAACTCACCTATTAATCCCATGTTCGGAAGACTAATGTTAAGTACCCTATTCTCATCAGGTTGCCAGCATTGAATTCCTGTAAAACGACAGATGAAACCTTCTGTAGCGTTGCTGAAATCCCAAGAGACCAAAGAGTTGAAAGGGTCTTCTAATGAATCTTTTATTGATTTCAAGCAATGAATATCAGTCTTTGTAGCATTGAATCTGCCAAGTGATATCAATAGAAATCCAAGAACGGTGCAGATGAAAAAGAAAGGTCTCGATCTGAAGTTTGTTTTCTCCATATTTTGAGAGATTTGCTGAAAATCTTGAACTAAACAAGGAGATATTAGTATTGAAAATCTCTACAACTGTTATGCTTCAAATTTTACACTTAAGGGGTGGTTTGGTACCAACACAAATGCTGGAATTAATAATGCAGGGATTGTAGTGCTGAGGTTATTTTTTATCAAGTGTTTGGTTCATTGTATTAAAAATTAGCTATACAATATATAATCTAAGCTTGTGTTTGGTTTAAAATTGTACAAAATCTTCTTTACAATTATACTCTTGAATATTCTTCTTTCTGTATATAAAGAAATTTAGGAAAAGGGTTTGAGGGGCGATTTAATAATTTTAGGGTGTTATCCAGGTATAGTTAATACAGGGATTAGTAATCCCTTGGTTTCCTTGGTATTAGCTAAGCCCTCTTATGAGGTATAAGTAATTCATGTATTAGGTATGCATAAATTGAATTGAGCAACCAAACATTATATTGGACGAATTAAATTTTTATATAAAGATTATTTTACTCAGTACAACCTACCAATCGACCTTGCTATTGGGTCAAAGTAGGCGGACCAAGCACTCAACTTCTTGACTTCATAGTTTGTCGTTCTCATAGAAAGTTTCAAACATGTAAAAATTTGGAATAATGAATAGTCAAATAAGAATGGAAATGACATTCCTAGTGAGTATAAAACAAGAGTAAACACAAAGTGTGACAAAAATAATACTATATTATATTATAATGGGAAGTTTGAAAGTAAAAGTTAAATTATTATATTACTCATTAAAACTAAGCGACTGTTTTGCCCTTCAATCACACATTATTTTTATAAAAGTAAATTTACCTTTTAAAAAATAATAATATTATATTTAAATAAAATTGATAAATAGACCAATACTTGTCCAGATGCAACTGTCACTTACTACAGCCTATTCAATACGTTGCAACTGCTTTCACATTGCAATATTTATTGCAACTTTTAGAATGTCTATTTAATATTTTGGAGTTTTTTTTAACTTTTAACAGTAACTACAAATGAGAAATTCACAAAACATGCACCCCATCTAAATTTAAATTATTTGTGGTCCATCCTATTTCTTTTCTTTTATTTTTTTTCGTCAGTTCTTTAAAATTTAACTAAATAATTTTTTTACTGAGAAATTGGATCCTAGAGCTGTGAGATGTGTCTTCACTGGTTATCCGACATCACAAAATTCTCTGTAATATTATTCATTTCTATTTCTTTTTCCCTTTCCCTTTCCCTTTCTGTTTTTGCCTTTTTATTTTTCATTGTATGGTTCGATACTCGATAGCAATATATCTATTTTGTTACTGGGTTAGATGTATAGATACACCATCTTATATTGTGGATTCCATGTTCTTTTAGCATATATTTCATAAAAAATATTCTTTTAGCATAATTTTCATATGGATGTGTGATAAATTAAGTAATTTGACATAAGGTAGTGTTTTTGGTGCATTAACATATAAGCATGAGCTTGCATTTCATTAGTTTTAGTAATGTTATACACATGATATTGCATCCATAAACCTTTTGTCATTTAAAACCTTTTGTGATGAATTGACATCAGTAGAGGCAAAATTCACCATTAGATTTTTAAAAAAAAATATTATAGTTCTAAGTGTTGAGTTATCCTACATCGGTGGAATTTGAGGTCTTTGGTCTATTTATATGGTCTTGGGCAATCCTCATCTCATAAGCTAGCTTTTGAGGTTGAGTTAGGCGTAAGGTTCATTTATCATGGTATCAGAGCCAGGCCCATCCCAATTATTGTCATTGATGTTGGGCCCCCATTTATGTTGTCCACGCTCCAGCTGCTGGAAAAACTCACTAAAACAAAGAGCTTCACTGAAAGAGTGAAGAGTATTTCACTATTTCAATGTTTGTCTTATCTTTTGGTAACATGCGGTTAAATATTAAGGATTTGCGATAAAGTTTTCAAAATTTTGACTTCTATATTAAGGATTGCAATATTGTTTTCAAATTTATTCAGACATGAAGTTCAGTCTTGGTTATTGTTGTCATGGTGTGTAGACGTCAAAATATTATGAATCACAATTGGTAGGAAAGAATTTGTCACATAATATCTAAACTTCTAGGTTCAAGAATTTCCTTTTTTATCAAGAGGAATAAAAGACATTTTGAGTATTTGTAGTGAATGAACATTATAATAAGAATTGTTGGGCCTGAACAGGGCTCAACTAGTCTTATTTAATAAAGGGATACCATGAAAATGAGGATGATTCATGGTAAAGTTCTTGCCTCTGGCTCAATCTTGAACTCAAAAATCAGTACTGGAGATGATTGCATATCCATCGGTCCAGGAATTACTAACTTGCGGATGCAAAATATGGCTTGTGGCCCTGGCCATGGAATCAGGTGGTAATAATAACTAAAAATAACTGCAAATAGCTGTCCGATATAAGTGGGATATGTAACCTGGAAAATAAGGTAGGTAACCTACTACAATAGGCTAAAATACAGTGATCGCTTAAAAATATTTACATTGTCAATGAATAAGTTAAATCCCTAATACAATGCTATGGTGGTGAATTTTGTTGCAGCATTGGGAGTTTAGGCAAGGATTTTCAAGAAGCAGGGGTGCAAAATGTGACAGTCAAAATGTGACAGTCAGATCAGTTATATTTAAGAGCACACAAAATGGTGTGAGGATCAAAACATGGGGCAGACCAAGTACTGGCTTTGTCAAGAATGTTCTTTTCCAGCATATAAGAATCAACCAGCTGCTCAAGCTTCATGTGCTAATGCTGCAGGAACAACTTCTGGCACAATTCAGCCTACAAGTTGTTTGTAAGGGAAAATCCAACAAAAGGGGTTCTTTCCCTTTTTATAGTAAATTTAGCTCTTAAGTCAGATGAGAAAGCTAGTGGTTTTATTTAATTGGTCAGACTAGGTATTAGTAATGTTTGTAGCTTTGTCATTTTCTTGGGTTGAAATTAAAAATGCTTGCTTGAGCCTGTGGCATGCCTGAATCGCCTGGCCTAGCGGCGCTAGTTCAAAGCCATAACCCAAACAGAGAAATTGTTTCTCGCTATTCATTGTAATAGAATGTCTTTCTCTTTTGCTCTATTACATGTGTCAATTAGTTCCTCGCGCATTTGTCTTTTCTCACAGACGTGAAGCTGACATCCAGCATTCTCAAGATGCACTTTTGAATAAAGGCAGATGAATGATTCAAGTATACGTACAGAAAATGAAACCAAAAATCATATTCAACCATGTTAATTTTGGAGTAACAAAACTGTTAGGGAGAAGGACAAAAATCAGATATACCAAGTCTAGTGAGCTATGTACAGGGGATCGGTTATCTGATACAGGTGTGTGTAAGTATTTAGTACTAGTACGTGCAGCTTTTGCTAACCTTTCGTGTATTTGGGAGGATTTCCATGGAGCATCCATACCAGTATCACACCCGTTTAATACAGGTATAATGTGGCAATTGAAGGTTCCATATAATATAGCTACATAGCTATTTGCTGTTGTTGAATCACCAGGACAGAAGCCCTGGTCTTGAGATCCTTTGAGGAAAGCATATCACCGATGACTCCTAACTCTGGGATTTCGCTCCATTCCTCAAGTCCTGCTGTTAGAGGACAATGTGTATTATTTCGTCGCCCTGTTATTATAAGGTCATAATCATCCACTAACGAACGAACTAACAAGGCTGTCTCCGTTGTTTCATTCATTTGATGTTCAATGTACTGCACATTTTCCCAACCACTTCTGCTATGTTTCCAGTCACCTACAATATCCAAATCAATAAGTTGATCAACATTAGAACTCATTTCTTTCATGGAAATTAACCGTATCACTGTGAGGCTAATGGTCCCACTAATGGCCATTCTCTTAGCAAATGTCAATGCTTCTTGATCATCATTTCCTCCAAGAAATAGCATAGCAACACAATATGCATTCTGAGATGAACGGGCAGAGTTGGAACGTCGCAACTGGCCTCGATCAACTAGGATTCCAACAGAACAAGGAGCCCTTTCAAGAACACTACAGTTCAAAGCTCTCAAACTGTGGTCTTCAACTTCTACTGATCCATCTACGGCCCATTTTCGATGAAAGGGCAATATAATGATGGATGCAAGGACATCAAGGGCAAGAGTACATATATCCTCATGCATTAGATTGCGTGGGGAGATGGCCGTAAAAGCCTGGATGGTCACAGATCCGTAGTTGTTCCGTTCGTACCCTTGGAAAGCAAGAATGACATTTTCTGAATAAGATACATCAGAAATGGCCTTTGTCTGAACTTGGTGGGAGATGAAAATAGAAGACGCTCGGCCCCGTAGCTCTATAAGGTGGAGGACATTGGCAACTATAGGGAAATCCCTAGTGGGATTAGATTTCTCCAGCAGTCTAAGTATAGCAGCTGTATTATCCTGATTGTGGATGCAAAGAAGCATGGGCAATTTGTTGTTGGAGTTCATTAAGTTCCTTCTTTGATAGCCAGCATACTTCCTAGATGGATCATAAAGCCATCTCACCATAATTTGCACGAACATTGCAGTAAAGGCTGTTGCAATAACCATAAAAGCAAAAGTCTCCTGATTGATAATCTGCAAAATATATGTGAAAATTTTTGTACATAAGAACTTTCATTCCTCTGCGTTATTGCTTGTGCCAACATTATACAAGCACAAGAATCCATAACCAAGGTGCTCAAGTGATATTTCTTGCTTTTTTTTCCCCAACTAGATTAAATGAGGCCAGGAATTCACTTACCTTAGCATCTCTTAGGAAGCTGTAGGTAGCCAAGTCGACAACCCCTCTCGTAGACATGATGAGGCTGAGTGCTGCAGCATCACTTAAGGGCATCTTGCAATATAGCATGGGAAGTAAACATGCTAATATCTTTGATATACTTGCAACGCACATTAGGATAATATTGGCAAATGTAAAAGAAGAAGACGGATTTATGGCCGAGAGATTTGTTCTTAATGACGTTAGACTTACAAAAATAGGCAACAGAAAGCCTGAGGCAAACGGATCAAGTTTATCTACTAGAGTAGATCCTAAAGGTGGTCCCTCAGGCACAGCCAAGCCAAAGATAAAAGGCCCTACAAGAACTGTTTGTTCAGCCCAGTCTGAGAACACACCAGAAAGTAAAACGGCAAGAACAATTAGCAAAATGTAAAGGTCTTTAACAGGCCTCCCTTCAGGAGTCTTTTTGGCTACCCATATCATGAGTGGTCTAAAGACAAAAATAACCACAATAATGAAAATAATTAAAACTATTGCATCCTTGACTGCTCTTGCCAGTGTACCTGTTGCACTTATAATAACTAGCATGCTAATTACGGTGAGAGTGAGCCCAAATAAGTCACTAATAAGTGCGGAAGAAAGTGCTAATCGCCCAAGTTCTGAATTAAGGAGTCCGAGATCCTTAAGGAGGAAAGAGATGACAGGAAATGACGTCTTAGCAATAGTTATCACTTCATAAGAAGGGGACACTGTTGTGACACCTTCTTGAAAGAAAGAACGTGATAATGCAAATATGGTTATCATACCAGCTATCAAAGGAACCAAGTGATTAAGAATGCCTATTACTAGTGCTCTTCTTCCTATTTTTCCTGTCAATCTGGTGTCCATTTTCACACCACTTAGAAACAGGAAAAGAAGGTAACCAAAAGTTGACAGTGCACCCAGAACTCCTTGACTTGCAATAGGAAACAAGGATTCTTGGTAACTCCTATAACGCCCAAGCAAAGTAGATCCAAGGATTAACCCGGCCTATACACACAAAACAATCATATTCGCATCAGTTATATGGTGGCAATTGTTGAGATGTAATATAATTGTGTACCTAAAGAGTGCTTTTTCTAACAGATTAATTGTTTTAAATGAGATAGTCACACACTTCAACATAGTATGATAGCAAGTATAGGTTTCAAATCTCACCACCGCCCAGTATGGAAAAGACAATTCGATGAGTTTGGTCCAAGAAAAATAATCAGGCCGACATGTGAGAGGGCATGTTGAAACATTATCCAATTAAAAAATTTAAATTGTGCTCTTTCTAACGGTATGAGACCTCATATAACCTCTATACCACATTTCTTCCTAATTGGATAGATTTGGTACAAGTAAGGGATAGCATTTGAGTTGGCAAAGGAAGAATGCAACAATAAGTACAATTGTGGCTCCACATTTATCCATGTAAAAGTCTAGACTTGAAGCAGAAAACTCAGCAAATCTTTGTTCCTTATTGTTTCTTGTGAGGAGAAATGATGCGCTATCAAACACAAACTTGTATCAACTATAAATTTAAGAAACCAAATGAATGCCTTTTTCTCCAATTTTATTGAATTTCTATTGTTCTAAAGTCCTATAAATATGGGCGTAAGAGGACCATTGGATTAGAATCAAATATTTCAAGAACAATGACAAGCAAGAAACATTACAAGAAAACATGAAATGCATTGAATTGAAAAATACAAATTACAAGAAATGCATGCAAAATGAAGAAAAGATAAAAGAGAGCTAAATTACATACAAAGATTTCAGAAGTGATTTTTGGAAATCCAAGGCGCTTGAGGGGAATATGAAAAAGTTGTGTGATAACATATATAAGGAGAATTTGAGATTGAATTGTTGGGACAGAATAAGTCCATGGATTATTCTCTTTTCCAAATATTCCAAGTGAAAACCCTCTGGGAGGGAACCTTACACATTGAAGAACTTTTTGGGTAGAGATGGAGTCTGTGTTATTGCTCATTTTTGCAACCAAGATATATGATCAGTTATTATATACAGTTTTACCTACTACCACCTCTACCTTGGGAAGAAATTAAAAGGGTTTTTGTTTTTTCAATTATCTTTCTATTTTGTACCTGCATACCTAGGGTTAAGAGAAGTTTGAAGGTGGGGAAAGTGCAGAATTTAAGGAAAGTGGAGGTCTCAGTTATTTAACTGATTTTGCTGATGATCAGCTTTTCTTGGTATACTTATGTGTTTGACATTGCTCCAATTTTATCGGATGTCTCCAGCAGACCAACAGTTTTGTCAGCAAGTTTCCTATTTCTTTAATTGTTGTATAACCTTTTATCAAAAGCAGGGGCGGATCTACGTTGACCGTGTCGGGTGCTGAAGCACCCATTAACTCCGACGCAAACTCTGTATAATTATATAGAAAATACAGGGAATACTAGTATAAAGAATTAGCAAACACCTATTAAACAAAAAGTCTTCTGGGTGTTTTGGTTAAGAGGTGAGAATAGAGAGCACAAATATGAAGTGGTTAGGGATCAATTCTTGCATGAATCAATTTTTTTATATGGGCAGAGAGTGAGCACCCACGACCTTAAAATCCTGGATCCGCCACTGATCAAAAGAGTGAGCTTATGTTATATACACTTCTAGTGAATTATTTGGTTGAGTTAAATTGCAATACTAGGTAATTCTCATATCCAGCATGATATTATAATTTGGAATATAAAGTAGGGAATTATAGGGAAGTGTCCCAGATAAGTTCTTATTAACCTTTAACCATTAATTATAGAGTTAATATCCTAAAATTCTCTTAAACTATTATATTTTTGTCAGTTTTCTATTTAAACTATTTGATGTCCCCAAAACACCCCAGAACTATATTTTCCTTCGTATTAAAACCCTCACGTTGCTGACCTTACATAACGTGTGTAAATACTCGCTTGGGAGTGCGTGACAGCTGAAAAAAACCCATCAAAATGGCCCACCTGACATAAAATAATGGCTGATTAGCCTAACCCTCTTTCAAATTTATTTTTTTAATAAATATTCGCCTTATTTCAGTTATATCCACCTTTCTTCCTTATTTTTTCATCATTCTTCTTTATTTTTTCACCTTTCTTCTTTATTTTTTACCTTCTTCATTTTAACCTTTTTTCTTTAGTTCTCCATATGGGTTTCCTCTGAGAATAAATTTTCCTCTCTTGTTTCCTCTGAAGTGATTTATTCTCTTTTTTATTTTAGTCTTCTTTCAAGTATTACGCATATTATTGAAAAAATACCAATTTAATTCTTCTTATTAAACTAAGTACCTTGTAGAGAATAAAGTTGAATCTCTTGAACCTTCTTTATGTAATCCGAAATTGGAGAATGTAATTGCTGGCCAATTGATTTTTTATTTGTGAAATTTTATTTTGTGTAATATTGTTTATGTAATATAAGATGATTTTAAAAAAAAAAATGCAACACTATATGCCATTATTTATAATTTTACTGTTTGTACAAAGTGAATATAAATAAGGACTTATTCAATTGGAGCCTAGCATAAAGTATAATCACAATTAAATCTAAAATCAACACAGTACATTATATATTATTTTGGCCAAAACTCGTAGAATTAATCAATCATTCAAGAGTAATATGTCACACCCCAACTTTTGGGGGCGTGGCCGGCACTCGGCACCCGAAGGCCCGAGCGAACCAACAATAGTATCTGTGACATGTAATATGACACTAACAAGAACCCAACAACAACTTATATATATATATATAAGCCCAACAAGACTATATAGTCATGCCAACTGTACAGGGGGCCGACAAGGCCATGCAAAACATATATACACTGACAACTGGTCTGCAAGCCTCTAAAAGAGCAACACAATATCAACAAGTCGGGATGGGGCCCGACATACCCAAAACAATACATATACATATGCATTTGTACCTATAGACTCACTACCAGCAACTCCGAAGAAGTGGAGTGCGACACTCAACCGCGGATCTTAGTGTCCTACTGCGGAGGCACGCCGGCCTGTCTATCAGCACCTGTGGGCATGAACACAGCGCACAAAAGGCGTCAGTACGAAATATGTACTGAATATGTAGGGCGGCAAGGACAAGCACAAGTAAGGTAAATAATATGAGAAGAGATTTACAAATAACCTGAAACTCTGTTC